>JAQGAB010000511.1:0-25979 GCA_034696565.1 Isotomurus graminis | reverse complement strand
AATAAATGCCGATGTAGGCGCGTTCGACTGTTCCGTAGAGTCCTAAGGATTTCAATTTAAACAATACGTAGATTATGACTTGCAGCTTTTTAAGCCCAAGATTAATCAAAGCTTTATTCTTTTTAGCTAGTTTTGGTTGAGCTTAATCTGCTCGAAATAGTCCAAGAGAAAGTTCTCAAAAGTACAAAGAACTGTGTGACTGAAAGAACATTTCATTTGCTACGATGAGTTTCTTTGTGATATTCTTAGTAAGATTTATCTTTCGCAAAGATTGAGAGAGAGTAAAATCACAAAAAGCGTATAAAAATAATTAACTCTAGAGAACAATAGACGGGGAAGCGTTCCACGTGCGTAAATAATTAACATAGACAGTTAATAACAATATGCCACAAAAGACTATAAGATTGAACAGCTTTGCTTGCAGTAAGTCCAGTAAGTAAAGGAAATCAATATTTTAACATGATCCCTGGTCGTGGTCATTTTGATAAGATATTGAATGGGTGAAAGACTTTAATTACTCTCCATACTAATCACGAGAAGCTCTTGAAGACTCATGAAAACTCTTACCGGAATTTTTGAAAAATCAGGAGTGATAGCAGTAAGGCTACAAATGACATTGACAGTCCAACATATTCCAAGATTCTTGTATTTCCAGCGATGTCCAACTTCGTCTGAAAACATTAACTGAAGGTTAGTAATCGGTTAATTAATGCGTACCAGCCCGGGTCAATGTTGTCTACAGTCTACAGACATACTAAAGTCACTTCAGGTTGAAACCAGCTGTCTTTCTAACTTTCTATTGAAAAAATCTCATGAACGAGAGGAAGCTGGAAATAAGAAAGTTTCATTTCATGTCCTCTAATTGTAAGTCAATTTGTATTTTTACGAAAGTTTCAATCTGAAATCGATCAGTATCAGATGCTTTCATAAACTTTCTCTGATTGCTCTTGCTTTTTGTTGCTGGGTTTAGTCAAATAATTCGTTTGGACTTCGTTTTGTCTACTGCTAACTGTACAAAAAGTTTGTACCCTTAATGTAAGTAAGGAAACCTGACAGAGGAAGGACAGATGTTGTATAGTTCTTTGGTCTGAAATCAGCTTAGCCTCACGTTGCAGGCCACGGTTTATTATACTAAAAATTCCCCCAGAATTTAAGCAATACATGTGGCAAAACTTTGAAAGCACATTGCGATCCCGGATCTTGTACGCGATCAGAATACACACCCACAAGTAGTAAAAACTTGGAAAGTATAATAATTAGAAAACTTTTCTGGTCGCAATGAAACAGGTGAGTGCAATGAAAAGTAAATAATTTGCACCTGAATATCATCGGGAGATCCCAACCGGCCGATAATTTTTCTTATTTCTGGAGTAAAGCAAGGAGTGTAATTTGTCCACCCGCTGTCGTTCCTTGGGATGCCATCCCGACCCAGCCATAAGCCGTTTAAGCCACACTCTCTGAAGGCTTTCTCTGCGATGCAATAAAAAGTTCATGAGATTACTGGATTATGTGGGATATTAACATATGAGGGCTTAGAGGTAATAACGAAGGATGCCTTCACATTAAAGCAATTTAAACTCTTTACTTGTGGGATCAGATCCCTTTACAGATGGACAAGGTTGGCTAGAGGCAGCCCCAGCCAATGCTGGAGAAAAGCAGAGAATGCCATCCCATACTGCTGGGCAATGGATTGCTAAAATATTCAAATGGACAAAACACGAGTTATTAGTCTTTTTGCATAAAATTGAATCACGTGTACCGATACCACATCCCAATCCCACCCCTCGTTATAATTACTGTTTTAATGGCATTAACGTGTCATTTCGTGTCCACTACCCAAACCCAAACTATGTTAATGTATACTTATTATAAATTAACAACCTTCGGCTGTACTTTCAACTGTTTCCTTTTGATCATAAATGGAAAAAGAGAAAGGAATAGAGAGGATTTATTCGTTTTACTGTTATCATTATGTTCATAAAGTCATAAGTCACACCCTTAGTACATGAAAGAAATATTTAAGACCCCTGAAAGAGCTTTGAGACTGGAGAGACGAAGAGAGATTAAATAATTTCTTCGAGAACGTGATCATCTCCAAGAAACACGTTTTTGCTGGCTGGATCAATTAGGATTCAGTAAAAACAAAGTTCAAACGAAGAGAGATGATCTATAGTTTATATACTAAATTGCTAATAATTCTTGCATCACATTTTGATGTTCCACTCGGATGAGCATTTACTTTGAATAGTACGAATCCCTTGAATTAGCTTTTCCAAACATGTTTGCGACATTAGGAACGACTATTTGACATCTGAAGTGTATGAATAGTGATTTATTCTGAGTACATAATGATTCTTTCCATCCAAGGAGGACAAAATTTTCACTGTAGCTTATGAAAGTTCGCTTTAGAAGGAAAAAAGGTGGGTGAAAGTGAACATTTCCTTTTCCGTCACTTTTCAGACCGGAGGTTGTGATTTTATCAGCATTAATCAATACAATCCACCAAAGTGATGTTCTCATCTATTCAGAATGAAGGAGATGCAAAACTGCTTACCTATGAGACTCTGGTTGTGATCTTTCGCATCTGCATGAAGAGATAAGCACGTCTGAACTTCATGATTCGGGATCATTTTAACATTCTGTTAACTTTGTCAACCGAAAATTCTATGAACTTTTTCAACCGAATCACAGACACAGTGTATATTGGCGTAATGTAGCACTTTATTTAAAGTATTGTAACTACTACTCCAACTAACAGGATTAAAACTACAAAAAATTAGTAACGTATTAAGATGGAAGGGAGGAGGTAATAAAACGTGAAGAATTAATTGGGCTTAAGTTACACGACGAATTCAGTGAGTTGTTGCTTCGCGGAAGACAGATAAGATTCTAAGTGATTTGATCTGAAGGAAGGAGAGAGTTATTGTGAGATTTATGGTAATATGAGACAATGCGAAGATTGCGTTTCATTATGAGCTGTGTGGCTGACACAAAGATGAGATTCATGGGCTGATGTGGTAGCTCCGCGTGCGGGTCTTCTATTAGTTGTTCAGGTATAAAGTAGCTTGAAGTGTCTCATTGTGTATATATAATGTGTTAGCTGAATCCTCCACACTTAATACTTTACAGATTATGGTTATATACTACAATTCTGTACTTTGTTGAAAGACAAGGACGGGAAATCTCAGCCCCTCAGTTCCTCTCCGATTCCAGAAACAGCTATTAAGTAGCTTTTTCTGCTTCGCTGGGCAAATATCACGTTTCAGATTGTCCAACAACTTAAAATTTGCACGAGGGAGAACCACGCATCACATATTATTATAACAAACCACAGAATATGTCTCGAATTAACAGAAATGTAATTTCCACATGGAATTCATACACTAGTGGGTGGTAATTGTCACAAACTTGGTAACCTCACAATAAAGTCTGCATTTGACTAGAAGAATCAACGAGTGAAACTTAGTGGGCAAGCGTAGCCATGATTTATTTGTGAACGGCTAATAATTACACGCTTCCTCACAAAAATACTTCTTGAATAATTTTCTGTTGTGTAGTTTTATGATGATTAGCCAATTTTAAACACATTTGGGGTAGACTTAACAAACGAGAATTTTGGATGAGGACTTCTACAAGTCATGTGGTGCTTTCACCATGAAACAGAAAGTAAAACTCACTCATCAAACTCAACGAGGAGTTGTAGCAAAGTTGGCAGACGAATTACGAATGGTTACATTCCAAAAGTCAGTAGTGAAGTGAGACAACGATGGGCTCACGAAGTAGCTTTTATATTGGCCAGTTATACTAAACCCAAAACGGGGAAAAAGAAAAAGTTGGGAAAATCAGGCTGGCATCGTAAGCTAAGGGTAGTTTGACTTTGACTTGGTGTACACCGTGCAATGTGCAACTCATCTTCAGAATAAGTTTATCACAATGCAACTTTCTTCCACAGACTCCAAATTAACCCTAACTGATGAAACTAATTCCAACATTTCCAACTTTTACTGTCCATCGTTCCGCTTTGTCTCCATTCTCCATGATGAGTTGATACTCCTGATACTCATTGTAGTGTATCATTTAATGATGAGCATCAGAGACAACTAATCTCTAGCAGATAACGTGCAGGTTGACTTGTTCTGGGACAAGATGAATTGGAAATCGAATCTGGAAGATACGAGTCTGGTCCTTTCCACAAGAGAATGTTGTACTAAAATATATTAGATTAATGAAGAAACGACGACAGGCTCTCCTTACATACTATGCTCAAGACAAGATTGTACAAAGCATAAATATGCTTATTATACAGGGAAAGGTGTCACAACATTAATCCCGTTTCGACTGACCTCGATCATTTCTACAAGATGCTTTTCTACTGCTTTCACTCAATTCTCTCCTGCTTTATGATTTACATTATCATTCTCAATCCATTGCAAATATCATTAAACCATTTTTTGGTTTAGTTTTTAAAGGTCGTGACCCAAACTGACATTTGTTCTTGGAACTCGAGTGATTTCATTCCAGATTTTATTTCCAATTAGGTGCAGTAACTTGATGCTGTAGACGTTGCTTTATGTAACTGAACAGTAAAGTTATTAAATGGTTTCTCCTGCATTATAACTGGGTAATAGCAGGTAATCATGAGTTGCAATTTGGCTTACAAAGACAGCCATATTGAATTACATAAAACATCGGAGTTTAAGACGATTTGCGGGTTGAGAAGAGTGACGACACCGTGTGCATAATTAAGAGTAAATCTCAATATGGATTATGGAATTTCATTTCAGCCTTCAAATCGTATGAATATTCTATATAACGTGTTGCAATGATTCATTCGAAAGAAGAAATGGAATTGGGAGAACAGCATTGACCTCAGTATAATACAGGAATATAGTAGAGAACTAGACAAAGTACACGCATGAGAGACATGAAACATTATGCACGAAGAGTAAAGGAAGATGAAATTACCTAATCAACTGTTCTGAATGAAAGCATTCCGTTACACAACTTTGTTTGGCACACAAAATTAATCTCTAAATAACTCATCTTGTGAGCATATGAGTTGAACGAAGGCTAAGAAACGTAGTCTGCCATTGAGTGACGGCATTAATTATTCAATTGTACTTCATCCTGGAACAAAGGGTGAGAGTTAAGCTTACAAACTCTGTATTTCAATTGAATCACTACTTTCATCCATGTGTTCTCGGAACTCGGAGTATTAGAAACGCTTACACGCCTTACCACAAGACTTCATTGAGGGAATGTCTTTCTGCTTTCTTCTCACAAATTATGATGAACAAATATCAACCGAGCTAACTTAATCCACCGAGTTGTGCAGTCAAAAGAGTTCAGGTCCGGCTGAAGTTCTCGTACTTATGTATTACATTTTAACCGACGTTAGCCGATTAATAATTAATTGCACCGCTGCAAACAATACTTGATATTTTGTTTTATTCGCGTTCAAAATAATATAATATGTAACTGATACATTCGTTCTTAACAGCTGAAGACTTAAACAAATCCCATAAAACATTACATAGAAAGAAGAATTGTGATGACGAAAATTTAAAATCCTAGGATTCGTGTTAAAAGTGATTAAGCTGATGCATGTAATATCTTAATGAAGGAAGCAAGATATAAGCGGAATTCTAGCCAAGACGAAATCAATGCATGAGCTCCACGTTTGTGTACCGTCGGGATTGTTACAATCAACTTACTAACAAAAGTTCTTTATATCAACGGTAACAGTTTCTATTGTGAACCCTATATGTCACGGATTTATTTTAACTGAACTGAGTCGGACTGATGGGATTTATTCCCATTCAGTTGTACCAGGTGGTTTAGATGTTAGGTCATAAAGTACTTTGGAGATACCAGCGACTTTTTCCACTCTTTGGCACATCATAGTCACAACTTCCACGGGGAGATGCTTTCCAGGAATAGCTGGAGTTCCGGTCATAAAGTCATTCGTGACAAAAGGCCTAAGCACTACTGAGCGTTGGCAAGACGGATTGCGATTCATTTGACCCCTTTCGAAATGAATCGGGATCAATACAACGGGCATTTGACTTATACTCTTGGAATATCCAGAGTCAAGAAGGACCTGAACGAGAAAATTCAGCAATGTAATAAAAGTTCACATCAAGAAATCTTTTTTCATATGCAGTACATCCGAATACCTACCTGATGAGCTAGATGGTCGCATTGTCGTAAAGTGTCCAGCACGTCTGGGGTCAGCAGCGTTGGTGTTATTTCGTTAATTGGTTCTTTAGCAATTCCACCAAATAAGTAGCAAACACGATTGACAGAATGACAAACCTAGAAGTTGCATGGCAAAAATAAGGTTACGATGGATCTTCAACCTTAAATGTCAGTAGGGGTAGATGGAAAGTCACCTTAGGAATTATTCTTGCTAAGAACATAAGCTCTTCCCATTCCGGTTGCCCATCTGAGGAAATTGCGGACACGTAAGAATACGATCTTTTATCTCCTTGAACTCCAACACTACGTATGGGTAGTAATGTCGATCTTAAGTGTTGTTTAGATGATATATTTAATAGCCTATTTTTTTCTTCAGCAGAACAGACGTTATCTACGCGATTTAGTAACGCATGACTCTGCAAAGAACAACCGTTTCATTAAAGATCTACTAATGAGAAATCTTTTAGTAATAATGGCTGACGAACCTTTTGAACCATGCTGTGATACTCGACTATAAGCCTAACAAGCACTTGAGTCTCTGCAAAGTCATTTTCCATGAACGGTTCAAGAGCACAAATCACCCTAATTGCCAGTCCAGGACCAGGAAAAGGATGTCGGTCTACCAGTTCAGGCAAAAGGCCCAAATCTCGTCCGAGCTGTCTCACCTAAAAGGTACACAAACAAATACAATTTTAGTACGTATACAAATCAGGTGTGTTTCTTCAACTAAGCGTTAGTAATTTCTAAATTCTAAATGTTCAAACGGCTGTAGCTTTTTATTCTCTCTCACGAATAAAAAGATGTTCGCCATTCGCACATCTTAATGCAATTGTCAATATAGGGAGATCGTATCGAAAGAGACTTACAACTGGGGAATCTCTTACTTCTTATCTCCCGAAAAATTGGAATAAAGTGTAATAAGATCATTGACAGAATGACAGTTTATTACCTCGTCTTTATGAAAGTCTTTCAACGGCTCCACCACACGACCCAAATCCCGTAATTGTCTAACAAGGCCAGAGTCATTGTGGTGGGTTTTAATTGTATCAGCTGTGCCCGACACAATCGAAGAGGCAGACTCAATCAGATCAGGCCTCAGAGTTCCTTGCCCTAAGAGAACATCTTCCGGGTTAAGATTTAATGATGATATCACATTTTCAGCAACCTACGAACAAGAGTATCAAGTTAGTTAAAATGTTATGATTAACTATATTACAGTGCCCGATCCAAAACCAACTTTAACTTACACGCATGAATACATCTCCAATAATCTTTCGTTTCTCTTCAGGGTCCGTAACAAAGGACAGCTGCTTTGACGGCACGAGTTTATTAGAATTTGCCGAGTCGATTGGTATATTGGTTATGCCAACGTAAAAGATATGTGAGGCTTGCACAACTGCAACAAACACAATAAAATTGCAATTAAACACGATTGAACATTAAATAAATGGTAAGTAGGGGTCACATTTACTACCTTGAATCTTGAGACCTAATCGTACTAATGACTGCTCAACAGCGTCACTTTCATTCTTCCGTAAGAAACCATTATCAACATGAACAGCTATAATCTGAAAGAAAAGGCATGATACAGTTGAATGACGAAGCAATTATTTAGTCGACCTGGCACAGAGCACACAGATCAGTAAATATCGTTTCACGAACCTGATCCTCTCGAAGAGCTTTTTTCAACAAGGCAGCACAAACAGTTGAATCAACACCTCCGCTTAGAAGCATCTGAATGTGCACAAATCATAATAATTAACACATACAAACAAACAAACAACGAAATCTGAAGAAGGGAGCAACGCCGACTTACCAAAACTTTATTATTCTTAACGCTGTCACGAATGTAGTCGATACACTGGGTTTCTCTGCAGTGGAGAGTGAATGAGGGGGTAATATTTGAAATATCATACAAAAAATTCCGCAAAATAGCCCTTCCTTCTAAGGTTAAGTCAACTTCTGGATGAAACTGTACACCGTAAATCCGCTGGCTCTCATTTCCAATTGCAGTAATTATATCCCCTGACGTTCCAATAACAACTAATCCATTCCCCACGCGATCTATACTATCTCCATGAGTAAGCAATACAGTCTGTCGCTTTTCAATCCCCCTATAAAGCAAAATTACGTACAAATTAGTTAATTAGTTAAACTAGCCTTCTATTAATCCGTCTTAGTAAACTCCACTTACTTGAAGAGCCGGCTTCGGTTTTCCAGATCGACAACATACTGTCCATCCTCTCTTGCATCCTTTTTTACAACTGAGCCTCCATACTCTTTATTGATCATCTGCATTCCATAACAAATGCCTAAAATAGGAATTCCCAACTTGAAAATTCGACTGTCAGTAATAGGAGCATCTATGTCATAAACGGATTTGGGTCCTCCAGACAAGATCAGCGCTCTAGAAACAAAACAAACCCCATTGACCACAACAACTCTCCACAAACACTCCTCCCGGTTTCCTTACTTGGCTCCACTTCTGGAGATTTCTTCACAAGTCGTCGTGAGAGGTACAATTTCGGAATGAACATTAAGTTCCCTAATCTTTCTATCAATCAACTTGGAATACTGGGACCCAATGTCCAAAATGAGGACTTGAGGTGGAGGGGTGTGGACACTATTCGTCTCTCCGTTTCCGTCCATAACAACATCAACACCATCCTCTTCTTTCCCACAGACCATTCCTATTTTGAAGTCCGATTCTGTAAAACCAAAATAAAACTCAATTCACTTTCCTTCCCACGAATATAATTTCCCCAATGAGATCCCCACACACCACCCCCTCCGCATACCTTGAAGCTACCAAGCCTTCTGCTTAACCCAAACCAAAGCCAAATGATCAGGTAGTCCACTTCTCCGGTCTCCACACCTCGAAGATGACTTCTTGTTGTTCAACCACCGCTGCCGCCGCACCTAACTCTAAGATTCCAACTGCCCTATGTACCTCCACCTCTGCCAACTTGTGTAAGGAATTCTTCAATGTTAAACACTTCTAGAAGCGCTGTCAACTCATGAGTTCACTATTTGAATGCAGAAGATCCTTTCAAGAGCCGAAACACTTCTAACATCAGCAATAACAACACCTGAGGTATTCCGACAGAATGACACACCGCACGAGTGTAAAAGCGGCTACGAAAGGCTTTTAAAGTTTCCTAGCGGCTAAGGTAGTTCCTTAAGTAGACACCTATACTTAAGTGTGAAGTGGAAGGTAGACAATGGAGCAGTTAGTGTGGGGGATTTAATTGACGAGGCAGACTCGTGTGTGTACGTGTGTGAGAGAGTCCGGTGTGGAAGGAAGGAAAGGCAAGGCCAAATCTGAACTGCGGCGGAAGAAGGAGCTTGAGCTGAGCCCCTGTCTCGGAGCGCCACTCTCAAAGGGCTCGCCCACTATGACTCCCTCCCGCCTGCTCTAATCAACTACCTCTGGGGTCAAAAGGTCGGGGGGTAATAGTATAAGATGCCTGGGGGTGTGGGGGACGTATGCATATACTTGAATTGGTACGTACCTTTGGGTGGCACAGGCTTCAGGGGAAGAGAAGACAGTCGTATGGGATCAAGTGGGGAGTGGGGTGATGTGAGACGAAGATTGAGACTGATGAGGACTGTGGAAGATTCGGAAATATCGGAAAGGCGATGCGCGATGTCGACGGGTCTAAAAGAGACTGATGGCTTGTGACCTTATAACTTGAGTTTAATTTAAGATGGTCATATATTGGTGAGAGTGATTGAACCACGTGGAGACATCAGTGGAGATGAAAATCATGGCTTTTACTTTTAAGGTGTGCACGCTGAGATGTTGGATATGAAGTTATATAGTAAACGGGTTTTGTAGACTTGTTCGTGAGACAGTGTCATTTTTATTCAGTCATGGAATTCTAGCTTTAACCGTTGTCTGTAACATGAGATGTTAAAGCTAATAAAGTTAGTATCATAATTTTATTCAAGGAGTGAAGAAGTCCGTTGAAAAGATTATGACCATGACACAGTATTGCTGCTTATAGCTTATGTAAGAGAAATCATTGATTACGTTCCAGTCTTGGATTTCTCGATTCCTGTAAAGATCCACTATTTAGAGATCTTTTAGGTACTGGTATTTAATTGGCACTGAGAAACCTGAATTGGTGACACTGTCCGACGTATATGAATACAGATGAAGAACTAGATGACCATGAAAATTGACATTAGATTATATAACAAGGTGTTGCTGGAGTTGAAGCTGATTTTATTTTACTTCTCCAGGAATACCAAGTATCATACATACAAGAGCAGTATCACTATCAGTTCACCGGCGTATTACAGTTTAATCCAATCAGAGGCAGTAGACTATAAGCCAGATTTGCATAGAGAAACGAATACTAAACTTCAAAAGATATGCTGTAATTGCGTAAACACGATGAAGCATTGATCGATTTCAGACCATTGAAGATCTGGCACATTATTGCATATTATTCTCGTACTTTGTTTTCAAACTACCACCCCACACATTTCTGGGTGACAATTAAATTACAAACTTGGCTTCATGACGACTACTTTAAGTTCACATCGACAATTCATTGTCAATTTTTTAATCGTACATAGCAAACGTGAGGTTTACAGCAAAGTAGGGAGAAAGATTTTGGCATGGTCTTCAATCAGTAGGAAGGAAGTAGAAATTGATACGAAGTGAGATGACATTTCATGGTATAAAAGATTGCTAAATCTGCGAGGGCCAAGGCGTCTTTTTCATTGACAAGATTTTCAATTAATGCATTTAATAGTGTAAAATACGTGACGTGGACTACGTCGAATTCTGGAATTTACTGAAGAACAAGTCCAATTTCTTGCGGTTCAACTGACGGGCATCGCCAGTTGTACAAGTAATATTGAAGATTTCCGTCTCCCACTCCAAATTTAAGATTTTCCAGAAACTGCTTGTTGTCCATTAAATCCAATGCATTGAAAACATCAAATCCGGCCTTTAAATTTCATATGACAGATCATGTATACATTAATAAAATTGCAATGCAATATAGTTTATTGCTAAATCTTACCTGCTTTGCAACAACTAGAGCATCGTGCATGAGGTCTTGCAAAGACATGGATGTAGCGACATTGTAAAAAGCATATGCAGCTTTTATAGTTTTATGTTGTGGGTTATTCACCACAGTTGATGGCAACGTATAAAAGCTGACCAGATCTACAAAAAGAATCACAATATTATAATCAGTGAAGCAGGAAATTTACTCCACGCAAACGTACCGGTCACAATTCCATTTTTCTCAACGACATAAGAATCAATAATTCCAGGTCGAGGTGAAAACCAGTGATCAAAATCATCGACATCGAATTCGGGACGTAGCTTGAACTTCTGCAAGTATGTTCTTAGCAGCTCCTGAGCTTGAGGAATATCGTTTTTGGTGAGAGGTCTCAAAGAGCTCTTCGTCTCAGTCGGCAGCTTGTATAACTTAACAGTTCGCTGCAGTGTCATATTTCGAGTTAGATGAGAGAATTTGGTCTCAATCAACTTTTTAGGGTTCAGTGAACGATGCCAATATCGACAAGTTGTGATCGGCTTCGGTAACACGACACCAGCAGTATAGACAGCTTGAAAAATACCATTCATGTTAACCCGTCTGGTTATTTCCCTAATCAGGACGGGAGCCACTCTTTTGGATCGAAGTCGTTTGTGAACACAAAGGAAGTTTATTTCAACAATATTGATGACCCTGAAAATATAACAATTTTTTACATGCGCCGCCTTTCATACTGAATTATTCGTATTCGAAATTGAAGTATTCGTAGAGTAACATACTTTTCATGAATTCCTATTGCAGCTGGCACGGCTGAAATGAACCCAATAAGTTTTTTGTTCTTTGCAACTCGTACTCCACAATGCCACTCTTTTTTCCAACCGGGAGGTTTCAGGGCCCTAAGAAAAGAAACAACGATAAGCAACGAATTTCTCATCTCTGTATTATATTGTCCTGACCATATTAAGAAGTCTTCAGGATAATCGAATCGAAAAAGGCAATCATCATCCTCCACATAATTTTCACTAAGCAGAGTGTACAATTCTTTCAACTGCGATAAAATAGACAGACGCTTATTAGTTAATTCAGTTAGTAGATATTAAATATTCTCACATTAATTTAAAACGTGCCCGTGCAAAGAAATGAACGACTTTAACTTACAACACGGGCGTCATCTAAATCTAAAGTATCCCACACAAATCCATCGGGTAACGTAAAAGGATCTTGTCGAATCATTTCATGCGGCTGATCTGGCTCAATAGGTTCGTTAACAGTGATTCTTTCATCTACACACACAAGAATTAAATTACAATTAACTCATACAAACAAACACACACGCTTCAACCTACCCATTTTAGGCACAGGCTGAGTAGACCAGAAATCGAATTTGCGAGTCAAGGCGTCATCGGCTGTTCGAGGAGCTCCCCTCTGAAGACTCATCAGCTGCATAGCTCGTCTTATCTCCTAAAAGTTCCAAAATTAATTTTTAATCGTCTAAAAACCAACACACTAAATGTATTTCATCCTAACTTACATCAAGCTGAGCGTAGTTGGACGGAAGTGGTGGAAGAGCGTCGGCCCCACCGGAGGAAGTTCCGTGTGCAGGCACTCTGGCTCCCTCGTCCTCCTCGGCCCCTCCCTCGTTGTTCCCCCCACCGTCCCCATCCCCTTCGCTCTTCTTCTTCTTCCGCTTGTTTCTGCAACAAATACAAACCACACGTTGGAATAAAGCACCAAATCCAATTCCACACACTTTGACTTATTGACTATCGATTAATCAACCCACCGCTTAGAAGATTTTGCAGGGTCGCTCCCACTTCCTCCTGTTTTCGTTTCCAAATCATTGTTTCCATTAATTTTCGGGTCAAGTTCCGCCGCCGCCGTTCCCCCTTCACTTTCTCCAGGAGACGACATCTTCTTCCTCACGAATCAGCTCAGCTCTCTGATGATTATGACGAGTTGTCTTTTCCACCAAAAGTCTTACCTTTTAAACCACACAATAAAAGATGCTTATGTAACAAATAGTGTAAATGGAGATGTTGTGGTTTACTGACCTCCAGAGTGGTGGGGTCCCCTGCCAGCAGGTACAACTGGACTATTTTAGTGGAAGAAGGTGCCGGCGGTGGTGGGTGAAAATAAATAGAGGCGAGGTGAGTTGATGCTGGAATAGGAAGGAGGAGGAAGTTGACAAATTCGCAGTGTTTTCGGCCTCTTCCATGTGACTTGGCTGGCAGACCAGTCATTGAGCAACGCATTGGAAGTCCTTCTCAACTTCCCCACTGCCACAACAACACACCAGAATTGCGTAATGGTTTGTGTTGCATATGGATGGAAAAGGCGACTCCGGTAAAAACGAAGGAAAGCATGAGGAAGAAAAGCAGGTTTCATAGAATGAGCAACAGCAGCAGCAGCAGCCGGTGAGAGTTTACTTTCTCCACTACAACATTCAAAGGGTCTCTGGAAGGAAAGTTCAGTCAGGTAAACTTTCACTAACTCATTAAGGGCTTTTTCACCTACCATATCCCCGTTACATCATAATGTAATGTTGTAGACTACGGAAGGCCCAAAATCCAGGTTTGGCATGCAGAAACTCTGTTGGTGATGGGGAATGAATCCTCCTTGATTGCACAATATAAGCATGCAACACACATCAGTATAAGATTGATCGGCATGTTTATTATGTTTATTTATTATTAGCGTTCCTTGGGTATGTTTCAAATGGTTTGTACAAATTACGAAATTACATTTTTGTCATTTGACGAATCTTAAATATTGTGGTCGCATTTTGGAGTCATGCCATGCTGCTTATTACATCTAAATATTCGTGTCTATTTAGCATGTGCTTCATATTCCATTATTTATCACAAATAATTCATACTCGTAAAGATGAAGAGTATATTACAGTCTTTTAGGTACTCATTTATTCTGCATTCTTGTTCTGAAACAACTTATGCGGGTATATTACTGACGGCTATGACCAAAGTTCATAAAACCGTCTCCAAAAGTTGTTGACGGGATCACCAGCAAATAAAGCAACTTGTTTACAATCAGGAAATCATGGAGCTTATCTTTAGTTTGAGTTCGGATAAAGCTTAAACAATCATGAGTCACTATGATTATTTATTATTATTATCAAATCATATTTTTCATATGCATGTGATTAATCCTTAGTGATCATTACTGTGTTTGCTACTGGAGGTCATTGAGGTGAAACGTGGAAATTCCAGATCCCATTTGTGGATATCTGAGGATGAAATGCTGAAGAGTTTATTGAAGAACAATGTTACGTAATATAATCCAAGATAAGTTTGAATTGAGCTGTGGCTGTGGGGTTTGGTTCTGCAGACTTTATGAAAGCTGTTTTATTAGTCTCAAGGTCCTCTGAGGTGAATTATTAGTCATTGTGGTGGACCAAGTTGAAGGTAGTTCATTTCCAGTTTCTAGAAGTAATCTTTGCGCAGAGTTATATCCAGATTATCCAGGTACGGGAACAGAATAAAGTTATGGTTGTGAATTTCAATTAAGTCAGTCAGTAGTGATCAGTCGATCTGTGTGCCAACTTCAGAGTCTGCTTGCAAGCTAATCAATTTTTACTCTTCATAAACTTGTAGCTGAAAGTTGATAGTACGGTTGATAGACAAAGAATAAGAAACGCGAGTCATGTTAAAATTGCTTTCTAATTCCTGTTTTCTGATCATTTTAATCTAGAGCAACGATGAGTTTGAAGAACATGAACAATTCAGACGAGGGTGGTAATGATGGATGGCTTCCGCTGGATTCGACCTTTGCGACAAAAGCTATTCATACGGGATACAAGCCAAAGGATTGGAACTTTGCTCCAGTAGTTCCTCCCATCATTCTTTCAACTACATTTGAACAAGATGCACCAGCTAACCACAGAGTAAGTAATGAGTTTGCCTGGGCTTTGCGCGTAACTTTTGGTTGTCAAAAATCGTCATTAATTTGGTGTTTTCTCTCAGGGATTTGATTACACTCGAAGTGGAAATCCAACCCGTAATATTCTTGAACAAACTTTGGCAGCTTTAGATGGGGGACAATATGGTACACGGCATTTCTTATTGGGCTTCTAAACCAGAACCAGCTCATATTTTAGCTTTTCAAACTTTCATTAGGCTAACATGGAGCTAAAGTAAAACATGTTGTGCGTTTAGGAATGGTGTTTTCATCTGGATTAGCTGCCACGACCAACATTGTGGCTCTGCTAGATAGCGGAGATCACATTATTTCAATGGATGACGTTTATGGGGGTACAGGAAGACTTTTCCGACAGATGCATAAGACTGCAAATATTGTCCCGGACTTTGTCGACTTGACTAACTTGGATGCATTTCAGGCTGCACTCTCTCCTAAGACCAAAGTAATTTAAAAAATCTTTCAAAATTAAATTGAAGATTTAAATGCGAAACTTTTTTACCTGAAGCTTATATGGATCGAAACTCCAACAAACCCAACATTAAAGATTGTTGATATTGCCAAAATTGTTGAAATCACTCGAAAATTCTCCAAAGACATCATCATTGCAGTGGATAACACATTCTTGACATCTTTCTTCCAAGTTAGTATTGATTGCTTGAACGAGAATGTATTTGGATTCGGACAGCTTATTATGTAATGTAATATTGCAGAAACCTTTGGACTTCGGTGCAGATCTTGTAGTGTACAGTCTAACTAAATACATGAATGGACACAGTGACGTTCTTATGGGAGCTGTAGTGTTGAACGATGAGGGTTTGAAGAAGCGACTAGCTTTCTTGCAGAACTGTGAGTTGCAAATTCCGCTGAAATCAGACGCATTTACAGTCCAATAGCAAATTGATTTTCTGGCTAAATTGATTAATTGGAATTTGGAATATATAGCTTTGGGAGCAGTTCCGTCACCATTTGATTGTTACTTGGTCTTGCGGAGTCTGCGAACTCTCCACGTGAGGATGCCGCTTCACATGAAGAATGCTCTTGCAGTTGCTAAGTTCTTGGAAAGTCACCCAAAAGTGGAGAAAGTTTTGCATCCTGGACTGCCGTCCCATACCCAGCATGATATAGCTCTTAGACAATGCTCTGGTCATTCAGGACTGATTGCTTTCTACTTGAAGGATGGAGATAGTGCAGCACTCTTGCAAAAATTGAAGGTTTTCAGCTTAGCCGAAAGCTTGGGTGGATACGAGAGTTTAGCAGAGCTACCGTACGTGCAATTACAATAAGACATCTTGTTCGTATTTTCATATCCAGTTGGTACTAATATTCGATTCTGGCTGACAGATTTTCGATGACTCATGCCTCAGTCCCTGAAGATTTGCGCAAAACCCTGGGCATTACTGAAGGATTTGTTCGACTTTCTGTGGGACTTGAATCCAGCTCTGATTTGATAAAGGATTTGGATGAAGCCCTGAATGCCTGCTGAACACTATAAAGTCACCGTCTCCATATTTTATTACCTGATGCAAAATTAAATGTCATTGTGTGATTTCAAATACTGTTTTCGATAAACCTGATTTAATTTGTGGCAAATTAAATAGCTTGCGATCATGCATTCCCGGGAAATAAACTGGAGAAGGACCTAAGAATTAACAACCATTGTAATAACTGACAAAAAGCTTTATTTGACAATGGATGATTTTTTTGATTTCATTTCATAATTACTTACACAGTACTCTTACCCACCCAGTATAGTTTCACATTCGATATTCATATAATTAATCGTAGTTAAACACCTCGTTCATATTCATGCAAACATTCATTAAACACCAGTATACAAAGGAATAAATTAGCTTAGATTATAATATTCATATTTTAAATTGAAGCCCACATTTTCATCATAGCCTGTGTGTGTATTTCATGATACATTCATCGGTCGGAGCATATGATCTTCAAACATACCAATCACTCAAACAATCGTTCACCAGTTAACTTTGAAAAAAGAACATAGTGAAGACTGCTAGTTTAAGCCTGCAGCTGGAAAGTATTAAAAAGACAGTGTTTAAGAAACATGTAATTGAACAAAATTCCGCAACGAGAGAGGCTATTTTGTATAAAATCCTTTACGAAATACTAAGGCTGTTCGCTACAATTTTGAAGTGATTATGTCTCAAATAGATGTTGTTAGATCCTTCTGGTCAAGTCAAATCTTAACTGGATTGCAGCATTTAGCACGCAGATACATTCTAAACACTTACTGAGTAGTGTATTGTAGTAGTTTACAAAATTCGATTGATTCACTTTGAAAAGTCTTAGAACTAGTACAATGTACATGAACAAATCTAGTTGTAAAGTGTGTAGTTCAGTATTAAACTAATATGTAAGGACATTTATTTGCTGCACAACTCAGTGAGACAAACCTAAGAGACGCAACATAACGCATGTGTCAACATATAAGCATTAAGAAGGACATTTCATTCCACATTTAACTCCAGTTGTTAATCATGTTTCACAACTCTATGTACTTTATGAACGGTCAGAGTAACAAAGTAACCTTGCGTGTATAGTTTGCTATATTTAATGGTAATTAGCGGATTTGCAAAATTTTGGCAGCATTGTTCTATAGACAGTACAGTAATTCCGTACAACTAACTTAATAATGACGCACTAAATATGACCTATTCTAAACGAGTAACCTACGCCCATACTTTTATTCTCATAATATGAATGTGTTAAATAAGAACCTTAGTCTGTAATGTCACTATTTTGTAGTGATCCACCATCGTACGAATGCATATTGTTATCTTTATATTTACATTAAGAGACACAATAATCATTGTTAGCAATAATAATATTGTATTAAATCATCTATTGATACTTTATCCTGGAATTCCAGTAGAAATTATAAAGTAGAATCCTGTTCTTGCCTAACGTGGTTGCACAACAAGCCTCTCTATCTATTTATAAAATCTTAGGATTAGTAGTGATTCTTCATATAGGTAGATAACAGTGTATAATTAGTAGTACACAATTATACCCGGTTGACTATGTTCACTAGGTATGACAATAATTAGTGCTTCATAGTCTCTGCTTACTGCTCACTGATATAGTAATCTACGGGTTACGCTTTCCAATATATCATTTCAGATCCATCCAGTGTCCAGTCACTCTGTCATTCCCTATGGGGTTCCATGAATTCTCATTCATGAACCAATTCATACACACACACACACCATGATTGAACGAATCTTCTTAACTGTCACAGTGCAGAAGAGGTAATGTAATTTGTGAGAATATTTTTGTCGTTGCAGATTTGCAAATTTTCTTATTACAACAACACAGTCATCATGTTGCTTAAACGAGGTGTTTCTCCTTCTAAGCCATGCAATACGCAGGTAGTAATTAGATTTAAAACGTACAAATCATACTATGCAATCTAAATGGCTTTTGATACAAGTGGGGGTCACTACTACATAAGAATTGAACTCGATCATAGACAGTTTTGAAGCATTTTTGATTCACTTCCAGAATACTCCTAGTAGTAATTGTCATCCTATTTATGGTTTAAGTATAACAATAGTGTAAGTTTGGACAAACGAGCAAGAGCTTTTCTTAACATCAAGTCTTTGAAGTTATAGTCATCTTTACACGCCAAAACAACTCCTGAGCCCTTGCATCTCTCAATAAATAATGATTAGTTAGTTGTTTTGGCGTAAAGATTCGGATTTTTTGGTTCTCTCTCTCGTTCAGGACGGGAGAATATCAGATAATGTAACTGCGTGTGAATCGCACCTTCTCGCTTGTGCTGATCAGATTAGGTGCGTTTTGATCTTGTACAAACCCATTAAGCCATTAACCCATAACTAATGAACTTTAGCTTCAACTTCTACTAGGTCATCTCCAAATTTGTCAGGGATCTCAGAACACAAGCCGTAAGGAGGTAATAAAAGATCTCGTTTTAAACTCAAAATTTGTCTCTTGCGTGGCCGCATTGCTTTGAGTGACACATTCATATTCCTTTCACACCTTCCACCTAACATTTCACACTTATGAACAACTGAAGTCTTAGCATGCGTATGTGTGTATTTAGGATGTGAAAATTAAAAATTCACTTCGAACGGAAGCTTTAAATTCAGCTTAAAGTTGATACACGCACAGATGCAGTTCATATGGTTTGGTTCGAATGATAACTGTCAGGAATTGTCCCATGCATAGTCTATCCAGCAAGTGTACACTTCAAACATTGTACTTTCATTATGCGTAAAGTAAATTCCTAGAACAAACTATATTTACTTCGCACTACATTATTACAATCCACACAAGAACAAAATTCTTTTAGAAATATGAATTTCAGTCTTTCAAGCGAACCTAAACTGTCACGAAATTTCACATAAGAAAGCATTAGAATCATTTCGAAGAATAATCTCATATTTTTGCTATCAAGCATGTATGCCCAAGTGATCATGCATTTGTTACGTCTTTAAAATAATATGCTGGTCGGTGCGTGTCGCTGAAGAATTACACGAAAGTGAAAGAAATTAAAAGAGTATAAAAAGGTAAAGCATCAGGTTACCTCCTTTGCATGCATTTCATTCACACATACTCGTTAAATGGGAACCACACCACAGAATTGTGACTGATTTTACTGCTCAGTAGGCTTACCATCCCAAATAATTATTCATCCACTTTATCTTCGCTTCTCTGCGACAACGAAGATTACAGTAAGACAGTATCTGATAATGGCAGTATTTCCTCTGAATCAACAGACTCTAGATTTACTTGTCTATTTTGGATTTAATTTTATCTAGTATCACCTGAAAGAGCCATTATAGGCTCCGAGGATGACAAGACGCATCATTCACGTAGACCTAAACGTACAAGTCTTCAAATCGATGCTCACAACTACAAAAATCCGACACAGACGGGATTATAGTTTTTTTTACAGAAATGCTAACCAATATAAATCAAGACTATGAATGAACTGTACTGACGAGTTGGCCTGCAGGAGCAATCTTAATCGTTATGAAGGATTTTCCACGTATCTTGTAAGATGGTAAGCGATGGGAAATAATTGGAAGATAGTGTTTACACTTGTCAGTCCTTCATTCTATCTTACTGTTCTGCCGAAAACGTGAACTGCTGCGTTCAACACACTGAGCAATTCCGTATTAAAGCTGACATAGTTTCCTTTACTACAAGGGAAATAGTAGAATATGGTCCCCGTTCCACTCCTATCAAGTTCATGTGAATCGAACTAAAACTGAACAAGAACAAGGATTATGATCTGATTAACCACAGGTTGTGTCGCAAGTCGCAGGTTAATTTTGAGTTACATATAAGTATTTGCTTGTCGACATTCTTTCTCTAGGCCTGCAACAACAAGTCCTCACTTCTATGCTATTATCTGTTTCAACTGATGACATCCCAGTAACAAAGCAATTCCTCATGTTAAAAAAAGAACTAAAAATTTTCGTTTAAATAAACCAATTAAACGTATAATTTAGCTTTTAGAATCATATGTAATACAAATAATGAAGCACATATTTAAAGATTATATTACTAAGCAAAAACTGGAATTCTATAATACTCCAACATAAAACTTGTAGCCATATTATTGACACAGCCAAGATGTAACTAAAGGCTCAAGACGACTTGTTATAAAGAGTAAAATAGCATTTTTCTTCATTGTGAAGCTATAGAACTTACAAGTATAGAATATACACTGTTAAATCACCGCAACAGTAAACACAGTGGAGCGAAACTAAGTCGAATAAACATCTGGACAAATCCATTTTACGAAAATTAAAAAGAACATAATTAGAATAATAATTGAGATACATTGCTAGAAATTACTTTTTAGACTATAAATAAACATACTTCAGTCGGATAATGCAACCATATCTACATTTTGTCGACAAATACACATTCAAATAAAGCAAGCATCTCTTGAAGTCTGCTGATCTTGTTTGTCTAGTGAGGTCTACGTTACATTCTTTGTTTTGTGGAAGAGATAACTGTGCAAGCAAATCGATAATTGTGCCACATGACTTGAATACACTTGTATAACTTGGCAGTTTTTATACCTTAAGAAGATACTAACAAAGTAGATTACTCAATTGTTGGTAAAAACCTAAGTTTCACCACCCAACCATTCAAACGACACACTTGTCAACACCAGACTTTGACCTTAATGTTTAACCTAACCTTTGATTTGAACCTTTTCTTCCTCCACGGTCGTGGAAATGAAATAAGCTATAAGACTGTACTAAACTGGCTAGTTTAGAGACAAATAAACCTCAGTGACATGGAATCCTTTGATACTGGCTTTGTAAAGAATTAAATTCAAACGACAACAGGTGACAATTCCAATCGTGATAATTCAGCTCAGGAGAAAGCGATTAGTACTTAAGAGTAGAATACAGCGACAGTATCAAAATTTGCTCCTCATATTTTATATATCTTAGGAATCGTACTTTAAGTTAAATCTTTAAACAACTTTTAAATCTGAAGAACTGAAACGAAATCAGAAATATTTGAAGTCTGCAAAAACCACTCTTGAGAAGCTTTTCCAAAATGAAGCACTACTCCATGTCACAAACAGCGAACCTGGCTCGATTCCGAATTTCAAAATACCATATAGCCATAACTTATTTCTCTAGTTCCATATTTTCAAAAAGCTATCCCAAGATCCAGTAGCTACAGCCATTCCATCTTCTGTAACACCAAGACAGCTCACACGATTATCATGACCAGCGAGGACACCTGTTATATTGGCAACAAAGATGTAAAATTTATATATAAGGCACACAAAACATAGTTGTCATTTAATGAGAACAAACAAACCTGCTCGTTCTGTTTTCATAGAGTCCCACACATTGCAGTTAAAGTCATCATAGCCCGCTAATAACAGCCGACCTGATTTTGAAAAGGCTACCGAGGTAATACCGCATATGATGTTATCATGTGAATACATTGCCAACTCCTGGTCAGCTCGCTTATCAAAGAGGCGACAAGTTGCATCATCAGACCCCGTAGCAAATGCCATTCCATTAGGAAAGAACTGAAAAATTAGAATAATAATATTAAACTCAGGTTCTGTTGAGAGTTGTATTACAATATAGGACAAATATGTTCTAAGAATGAAATTTAAATTAAACACAATACAAAAATATGCCCAATAACTTACTCCTATAGCATTTATATCAGATTCATGCCCCGAAAATGTCTGATGACAGAGTCCATCTCTTATATCCCACAACTGTAACAGTAAGTTCAGAGTTTTAAGAAACCTCAATAATATTTAATAAGCAATTATTGAATTATTGTGAGTATATATACCTTCGCAGAAGCATCGCACGCTCCTGAAACAAATGTACGCATATCAGGAGATAAGGAAAGCGACATGACATCACCAGTATGGCCAGTGAAGGAGGTGCATTGTTGGCCTGTTTCTATATCCCACAATGCACAGGTCATGTCACCAGAACTTGTGACTATCTGGTTATCGTCTAGGAACCGGCAGCAACTCAAGTATCCTGTGTGACCTGGCAATTCTCTGCTTACACGCACATTACCTTCCCTTGTCTTCAAACTGAAAAGTCCCAACACAGCCCTTTATTGTTAAACCAAATTCTATTCTGTCGCTACTTAAGTCCTCAAAAATGTTTAGCACAACATCCATCTCGCCCAAAGGCAAGTTTAAGTTCAAATACCTGTAAATGGAACAGATATTGTCGAGCCCACCACAAGCCACGTAGCTGCCTGAGGGTGCATAGGCACAAGTCATGACCCAACTGGAACGAAGGGGGATGGCATGCACTTTGTTTGTTGTGTAAGAGTCCCAAACGATGAGCTTTCCATCTTGAGATGCTGATACTAAATTCCTTGAGTCTGACCCCCAGTGCATGGCATATATTTTGGCCAAATGGCCCCGCAGCGTTCTTCTAGTTCGCATTTGAATACGGCCGATGGGCTCCATTGAAGTGGTCGCCTCCACGAGCGTCGTATCGCATGCCGCTTTACGAGCATCCTGATAATTAAGAAGACATTTACATATGGTCCACATGTACCCACAGTTGATGTCTTAAGAACCTAATTGGGTACTTACTCGAATGGCATTTTTGAGTGTCTCAGCTTCCTGTCTGAGGGCATCTAACTCATTCATACTTGCACGTCTCCAAAATACACGATGAGATCACAGACCTGGATTGGTACAGAAATAGATCAATTAATACAAATTCAATTAGCATTACGGCACCTTAAATTAAAAATATGTTGAACTTGGTCGGCACAACTGGCGACTGCAACTCCGAAAATAACAACATAGCCTACTTAGTCCTTGATGTCGCCAATCATTGAACATGCTAAAGCGTTCTTGTAATTGTCTAAACTGCTAAATAGGCCTCTACAATAGATTATGTCGTCTCCAGGCTGTTAAAGCTATGTGAGAACGATACGTTGCTGATCACGGGGTGTTTCTCACGTACCTTCTAACTTTGGAATTTGAAAACGACCCAATCATAGGTACTATAAGTTAATCCACAAGTATTTCCGATACTTAAATGGCACCAGCCACATTAGGTTCGACTATCTAGCGAGATTCATGGGCGGTTACTTGCTGCTGCACTTCCTCGTTACCTTCAACAAAGCATGTGGTGTTCACATTGCAAAAAGTAATTCTGACTACAATAAACAATGAGGAATGTGAAAGTACACAATAGTTCAAGTAGATCAAATGGATCTAGTGTATTCACCATTAAGGTCAAGGGTCAGAGATGACGTCAATCGGAGATATTTTGCTTATGATCACCACTGCGTCGGTCCGAAGAAACCGACTGGCTTGGCAACCCTACCTCACAAATGATGGGATTGGAGACACTGGAGTACACAAAAACTTTCTCTGGGAGTCCGGAACTGATCGGCCTGAGTACAATATCGCACATGCTCCAATATTTCGAGAGAGCTTTCCTTGAGACA
Source organism: Isotomurus graminis (assembly GCA_034696565.1). NCBI lineage: Eukaryota > Metazoa > Arthropoda > Collembola > Entomobryomorpha > Isotomidae > Isotomurus > Isotomurus graminis. The sequence continues at coordinate 1,857 of JAQGAB010000511.1, read as the reverse complement.
TATAAACTGGGTGAGGCTCTTTCACACTAACTCCACTCACACTCAGCAAAACTCACGAACAGAAACCAACTGAACTAACTTCCAGGTACCGGTTTCGATATGGAGAGCACTGTAGTCTAGCCGAGTATCGATCTGAAACTGTACTGACGTCTTTCCACTACCGACTCGATACTCATCGACTGTCGGCTTTCTCAGCTCCCATCATAGCACGGACTTTTATTGAGCTAGAAGCATGTAATTCTATAATTTTCCATCAGAACAGCACTACTCCTTTCCTATTCTTCTCAGCTTAGTATCCTACACACTGCTTTTACTCACGTAGTAGTAAAGTAAAACTACCATTCGTATTACACAATCCTTATGTTAGTCTTACTTTCTCGTATACTAGCCTTTCTTTGCTGACAGAGATTTCTTCTCGCTTCTTCAGATAATAAAACTTTCACTATCCTGTGTTATAGCTGATGAAGACCCTCAAATGTTCACCATAACTTTGCATTTACTGCTCCATAATTCTCACTGGAGAAAATGAACCACTACATATGTCACATTTATTAGGTTCCTACTCCTCAAGGGTTAGCCGTTAGTCATTAGCCTGGAGGCTTCATTTAAACTGTGCAGTTTTTCTAACTGTCTTGGTAGGCCGGGATTTTCTTGGATATATACAGCACCTGTTGGTCTGATCAATTACCTGTATGATGAATCTTCCCTAATCTTTAACGCAATGCTTACGATATTGAGTAAAAGATATAAAACTTGCATTGCCATTGCCACCGGCATCATTTCTAATTTTCTGTTATCTAATGTCACTATTGTCACCTATTGCCATTGTCTCTTCTACAAGCTGTTCTATTTAAAAAATGTCCTAGTCACGAAATATGAATATAAATTAACAATAAAAACTTACTCAAAAATCAAATGACAGCTTACAACGTAACTCTTGAAGCACAATAAACCACTAGTATATTTACATTTACATATTTTAAAAATTTGTTATCTTACCAAAAATATTCTTCCCGATCTCCGGTGAAGCAATTGTCCTCAGTATAGGTCACTAATACGGTTAACTTCCGACACACTCAATCAGTTTGGTCTGTTTGGTGCTGATTTGCATAAGCATTCAAGTCAACGATACACGCTAAGTGAAAACTACTTTCACTTCACTTCACACTTAACTAACGCACTTGCTAAAGAGCTATTTAAAGAAGTTCTTCAGACTGACAATAAAGTACAATCTTCAAAAGGTATAAAATTCCACTTCAAACAACGTTGCTGAACAACTTCATCAGGTGTCGGGTGGCAGTTCGAATATTTATCGTTGGTTCCTTATTGCTGTCTCCGTTCGTCAGCTTCCGAAACTGAGTGTCATATTCTGTTATCAGGAGCCAGCAGCTTTCTTCGCGACGCAATGTTGTTAAACTTTACGAAAAACTGAACCTAAAACCAAAAACCCATTTAGTCAAAAAAGAAAACATTCATAATCTTTATCATTTCGTTTTTTTAAAACCAGTTTTCATTAAGTATTCTACAAATCCAAAAAGTCGACAGCCTGGATCCTTACATGGGTCATACAACCGAAAAATCGACTGCCTACACCCTTACACACTCCACACGGACATTATTTACAAGTTTTATCTCCAATTTAGGTGCACGAGTAGTTTTTAGTGATACATTGAAATTGAATCAGGTAGATTTTGAGGCTCAGATCTTGCAAACACGATCCTGCCCCACCTTCTTGAAATCAATAACACCAGACTACTCTCGAAATAAACTCCTACTGAATGCGACATTATGATAAAACCATACTTCATTAAGGACAACCAGCTTCCGGGAAATTACAGCTCTAAATATTAGTAGTTT
>JAQGAB010000510.1:0-26000 GCA_034696565.1 Isotomurus graminis | reverse complement strand
CAGTGATTTATTCCTTGGCAAACAAGAAAGGCAAGGCGGCGAGGTGAGTTGTGACTTTTGTGGCTGCGTGGCGTCTGTTGCGTGAATTCCAACATGTGACTCTCACCGTTCCGAGTCTCAATAAGGACAACGTGAGAATTGGACATAGAGCAAATAAAAACCGCCAACTTTCAAAGTTGTGTTGCTCCTGAGTTGTACTGAATGTGATCTCGCAGTTTTTGAGAGAAGCAGGAAGGAAGTTTTTACGTGAATGTCGAATTTTCGTCAAAATTAAAAAAGGTGTGATCTCAGGCAATTAGAAAGTCGACATTCGACATGGGAAGGACGTTGGGGAAAGTGGGAGTCTTCGTTGGACTTGCATTGTTGTGGCACACGGGCTACTCGGTTTCTCAGCGTAAGTGATTTTATTGAAGTTAATTTGATTAATTCAATTAACATTAATGTCTAATTTTAAAACTTTGATTTGTGTTTGATAGATTTGGCATTTGTGAGATATAATGAAGAAGAATTCACATCCCTTCCTCTTGACGTAAGCTGGGGTTTTTATTACATAGTTTAAAGTTTAAAGGGGGAGCTGATGAGTTTTCACTTGGGAGTGGTTATTAATTGTGTGAGGGGTTTTTTAGATGGTCATCGAAGCTTTACTCGGGACGGCATTGGCAATTTGGGGGGCTGCTGCAACGAAGACATTTAAAGAAATCCGTGCGGTCGAAGACATTGCGTCAAAGCCTTTTGAATCTTTTCTGAATCGCCCTAACTTTATGACATTTAACCATAGAGGGAAGAAGCTTTTTGGTACGACGGAGTAATGTAAACGAAAGATGTAAGCTTTTAATGTTTAAGCAGTTTGTATACTTTATTAAAATGCTACATTAGCTTGTGGCTGAAGTTAACTGATAATGAAAGTGCCTAAATGTAAACTTCATTTAATTACATCATATTCGTCTTCTGCGCCAATTTAACCCAGCTTGTTTACATTAGATGTGACATTGATTCTACGCATTGTGTATATATAGTATCCGTTTCCAATCATAGATTAAAGAACAATGAGAATAACAACGATATCAGAGTTATCGAGGCTTAAACAAATTAGACTGAAATGATTTGGTGTGCATCAGCAATAGTAATAATATTGTAATCCGAATCTTCACTCATGGAGGAAATCATCAAAGACTGTCAGAAGTAAAGACTTAATTGAGAGCAGGTTTGATCTAATTAATTATGTCTTGAGTTAACTTGAAAATCGATATTTATGGTACCAGGGGAGGGTAGATAGTTTTCAAACAGTTGAGGCTACAAGTTTATTTCAATTTAATTATCCTTAATAATAATACAAGGAATGGAAAATAATTACTCAGCTATCATTTATCATGTGTATAATCAAACAAATCGTAATCTTTGAAGTCTATATAAAGATATTTTTAAGTCCAAAGAAACATCTATTAATATTGACAGATAAAATCATCTTACACGACGAATATTAGCTTAGTTTTGTTCGTATTGAGATGCCACACATTCACAGTTTCGTATTCCTCCAAACATCTGTCTAATTCTTCTCGGTTGAACCCAGCACTAATGACCTTTTCCCGGATATCCTTCACTGCAATTGAAGTAGCTACAGTGGACTCTTTGAAGCGCTTAATTATGTCATAGATCCGAATTGATGGTGTCTTGGCCGCAGCAATTGCAGTGTGCCCGGGCTTAAGAGAATCCCTGGACCTTTCCACTAGTCGAATTGCTTCGTTCACATCGTCGTCGATGACAATGTCTGACATGCGTAGCCGAGCCTTCATGAGGATTATAAGAATTAATCAATATCGTCATTTGATGATATTAGTCATATATCGTCATTCGCATGAAGACAAAATTATTTACCAAAGCAGTAGAAAGTCGAAGAATTGCAAGGAGACTTCTGGGAGACGTGAACGTTTTGTCGGTTCCATTTCTTGCTTCGTTACGAAGTTCTACATAGGCTCCCACAAGTCTGTCACTTAAAGCAGGAGGGACAACTGGGTTCTTCTTTTTACAAGCCATGATGTACCTTCTCATGAGTCCCATCTCCAAAGGTTTGAATGTTGTGGGTGGCTCGTGCAAGTGCTGATGCACATACGCAATATGTTTAGCTAACCTCAAGTCCTCATTCTGATCGGCTTTGTCCTGAAAAATATGCACACAATCTTATAAGACGCTAGTTCGTAATAAAGGCGCATGGTATTTCTGTCTCGAGTTGATACCTGTAACAGCCATAAAATGTCAAATCGAGACAAAAGAGCAGCAGGCAGGTTGATGTTATCCTGTATGGATCTGTTTGGGTTGTAACGCCCGTAGGCAGGGTTAGCAGCAGCCAGAACTGATGTGCGTGCATGAAGAGTTGTCAAAATGCCAGCCTTAGCCACGGAAATAGTTTGTTGTTCCATTACTTCATGAAGAGATGTCCGATCGCTTTCATTCATCTTGTCGAACTCGTCAATACAGCAGATACCTTTAATTTAAAAGACAAACTGGGTTGATTAACTGTGGCATTTGTGTAAAAAAGGAACACAAAGTGACAGGCAGTTTGCAACTGCAGTAAAATGTACGTCAAAAACATAGAATTGATTTTCTTGGCCTCTCTTCTTACCTTGATCAGCTAACATGAGGGCTCCTGCCTCCAAAGTCATCAGTCCAGTTATAGGGTCTTTCATAATTGATGCTGTTAATCCCACTCCAGAACTTCCTCTCCCTGAAGTCATCTGACTTCTGGGTGCCAAGCGATCAACATAGGAAAGCATCTGTGATTTTGCAACCCCAGGATCTCCCATTAGGCAGATATTGACAGATCCACGGATTTTTAAGCCTCCAACATTCTTGTCTACGCCTCCAACCTTGATGAAACAGCGAAATTGTTTTGTAATAATAGTCCAAAAACGTTACCATTCATCTTATAGGAAATTGGAACTCACCAGTTGTAGCAGCAGGGACTTCTTAACATCCTCGTGGCCATACACTTCTGGGGCGATAGATGCAGCTAATTTCTCGTAGAAATCAGATTCACTGTATTCAGCAATTTCTTGATCCGTAAGGTCTTCAACAACCTCTCCATCGTCCCATTTTGAAATCGACACGACTCTCTAAGGACCAGTTAGTAAAATAGTCTTTTAGTCCTGGGTGTCTGGTGGCTCTTTCGAGTAGTTTGATTTTTTTCCACTTCGTAATGCAGATAAATAACGTGAGGAAATCTTACGTGAGCTTCCAAGTAAGTTTCAGTAAGCAGCCCTTGAGCGATTTGAGCATATGCTGTGGATTTGGCAAGAGGAAGGAACACTCCAGAAACAGCAACATGGTCTCCTGCAGTAACTTTGCGAGTACATTCCCCTTTGCAATGGATCGTAAGTGATCGTGGAACATGTCCTGCCGGGACATCCCCGCTCTGTTCCTGAATTTTGAGTTCCTGAAATCGGACAAACTTGGATCCACGAGTTTGAAGTTGAAGACGACCTCCAGTTCTGTTCGACTTGCAGAAATCCGAAGGACACGTAGCGAGAGGAGTAAAACTTGGTCCCGTAATCGGTTGGAAGGTTTCAGCTGAACACGAATCACAAGAATACGTTGCGACACAGCACAATGGGCGCACTTCGGAAGCTCGAATGATGACTCCATGAACTGTCACAAGTTTCCCAACCTGGGGAAAAATTATAATTCATTAATGAGCAATACTTTTAGCGGGGCTGTGACTAAAGCGGGTTTAAGAAACTAGTTGACGCGGTACCTGATCACCTCGCAGAGCCCGGATTCCAAGAGGTTTGACAGAAGACCTTGGCTTCCAATAAGCTTCAAAACGCCTGAGCAGCTCAGGTGGAAATCGAGCCTCAGGATTAACCGCATTTTGTCCCGGTTCTTGTCCTGGTCCCAAGTCATCTTGCTGCGCCCGCCGAGCACTAGCAAGTCTATGTTCAATGTATACATCCAAAGGATCTTTGGCTGTTGCCGCACGAGTTCGGAAGTCCGGAATTAACTCAGTCACGGCTTCAGCGAGTAGCAGCGTGTACCTGCAGAGTTCAATAAATAATCAGTACATTCCTGATTCCTGAATCAAAAAAGGCCTCTTAAATTCAATCCCGATTATTTCCGGTCGCACAAGGTCACACGGATGAGCCCTTGCAAGCTGAATTACTGTCAAAGACGACACTTACAAAGCTACCCTTCCCTTATGATTTAAATTAAACTCTAAGCCATCTCTTACCTCTTGCAGTTCTTTTCCATATGTTCAACCAGTTTCTCATTCTCATCATCGTAAGCCACAAAGTCATCTAATTCGGCGATAAACTCCACGCTTTCCCGATGAGCTAGAGCGCTAATTCGCTTAACATACTTGAACTCCTTTCCCTGCCCTCGTGTTCCCGAGCTCGTATAAAATCCTTGCAGGAAGTCCTTGATCTTGGCTACAATTAAGAAACAGTACTAAATTAGACAGTTCACTTCCACCATCACGACTGAGTTTTGACTTTTGAGTGCATGATGGATTAAGTTGTCCAACAAATATTCAACAGTACCTTTGTCATCATCATACTCTCCCAAAAACGCCATGATGTCCTTCGATGCTCCTTTTGCTGCAATACACAACTACACACACTTACTTATCACTATTTAGCAGAAATCGTCGACCTGTCGACAAATAAAATGTAGTAAACTAAGGATTCTTCGACAAAACCGATGCTGAGGTGCTGAAGAACAATGCGAGAGTGAAAGAAGATCGGTTGAGTGAAGCCGGAGGGGAATTGACAATGGAAAGAAGAACGAGTCCCTCCAAGCACGGCGATTGGTCCGCCAATTTCGCGCCACCAGATTCAAAGAACTCACAACACTTTCATCATGCTGACTTCCACACAGCAGCACACGTTTCATAAACAAACTTGATCTATTTTTTAAATAATTTATTTAAAGTTAATTAAGGGGAGTGACAACATTTAATTTTAATTGGAGTTCCCAGGAGGGAAGGGGAAGGTGAAAATGGTGAAAGAACAGTTCAGGGAGCGCCTGTGCAATCATAAAGTGTAAGTTATTGTTGGAATTAAGTTGGTGGTTTTGGGATTTTAATGGATTTGTTTGTGATATTGATTCTGGTATTTTTTATTCTAGGACTTCGGTGCAATTCACCGTTGGAAGTTCAGAAGAAATTGCTAGACAAGGACACCTTAGGGTCATAGCGAAGCATTTGTACCAGCAAGATGGGAAACGTACGCCGGTGGCTCATGGGGTTTTGGATAAGCGGTTGGGAACGTGTTCGAAGGATTCTAAATGCTCAACTTGTAAGGAGTTAATAGGAGGAATAAATTGTTGGATAGACTGTGAAAGGAATTGGAATGTAGCTAAATTGTATTCTCTTGTGTGCAGGTGGAAAGGGACTGACAGATTGTGTAGGACATTTTGGTTACGTGGACTTGGAACTTCCAGTTTTTCATTGTGGTTATTTTTCAGCTATTCTTAATATATTACAATGTGTGTGTAAGGTGAGTCATGCAGCCTGTGAAGTTAAATAGACAAACATTTATTTATTATGACCGTTGCATTGGTTTATTTATTCTTAGGATTGCAGCGCGTTGCTCTTGAAACCTGACATGAAAGAAACTCTGCGAGCCCAAGTCACTAGGCCTAATATAGATTACTTGAGGAAGAAAACATTGCGCAAGAAGATTTTGGCGTTGTGCAAGAAGATGCACTATTGTCTTTCATGTGCGGCACCAAACGGTGTTGTGAAAAAATGTGGAATGCTCAAAATATGCCATGACAGATTTCGATATGCTAAAAATGCAGATGTTGCTAAAGACTTTGCACGTAAGTGACCATATCGAGTCAAATTTTTACTGATTTTGATGAAACACAATTAACTGTGTTCTGACAATTATAGGGGAATTCGAATTTGCGACTCAAGGAAAGTTCGTTCAGTTGGATCCAACTGTGGAAATCTTAAATCCTCTAGTCGTCTCTGAGATATTTGAACGCATCTCGAAAGATGACTTGCCGTTCCTTATGATGGGTTTGGACAATTTCTCAGCAACTCCTTCCGATCTTATCGTGAGGAGAATCCCTGTTCCACCTATATGTATTCGACCTTCTGTTGTGTCCGAAATCAAAGCTGGAACGTAAGTTGTTTCTTTTAATAGCATTTTATTTGCATGGGATTTTTCACTTACTGAAACTTGAATGACAGAACTGAAGATGATATTACAATGAAAATAAGTGAAATATGCTTCTTGAACGAAGTGTTAACCAAACATCGCGAATCGGGAGGAAAAATTGAAATGATTTTAGAAGATTGGGATTTTATACAAATGCAGTGTGCTTTGGTTATCAATTCTGAACTGTCTCTTCCTGCGCAACAAATGGCAAAAAAGAAAAGTGGACGTGGATTTGTTCAAAGACTGAAGGGAAAGCAGGTATACTAATAATAGCAAAATGTTATTGAGGTGAACAATTCACATCAAATCAAAATCATCCATGTCTAAAACTTCGTTTGAAATTAAGGGACGTTTTCGAGGGAACCTTTCTGGCAAAAGAGTTGATTTTTCCGGACGATCTGTCATCTCACCTGACCCGAATTTGTTAATTCAGCAGGTACATTTCAAACTTAAATGGCTTCAACCTATGCAGAATAAATCCTATTGTACCAAACTGTTATGAATTAAGGTGGGTGTCCCAAGACTTATGGCTACAATTCTTACCTACCCAGAACGGGTAACACCGTATAACCTTAGGTGGCTGCGTAAGCTTGTAAAAAATGGTCCTGATCAACATCCAGGAGCAAACTTCATTGAAAGTAAAGATGGAGTCAGAAAATTCCTCAAATATGGCGATAGGAATAAGATGGCCTTCGAACTAAATTACGGAGATGTCGTTGAGCGACATTGTGTTGATGGTGATGTAGTACTATTTAACAGGCAACCTTCGCTTCATCGTTTAAGTATTATGTGTCACAGAGCTAAAGTAGTTGAAGGCAGAACCTTACGGTGAGTGCTTTGCATTCTGAGCTCATTGGTCGTGTTAGCTCACTTTCTTCTACTTTTAGGTTTAATGAATGTGTATGTGCTCCTTATAATGCCGATTTTGACGGAGATGAAATGAATATACATTTACCTCAAACCGAAGAAGCAAAGGCTGAGGCTTTGACACTAATGGCCGTGAGTGCAAAACTAATGTGCTGTTTAAATAAATCGTAATCCAATTTTTTAGTTGAAATGTTTTGATGCTCGACAGAATGAGGTAAATCTAGTCACACCGCGTAATGGAGAGTTGATCATTTCCGCAACTCAGGATTTCCTTACTGGAGCATATCTGATGACTCTTAAGGACCAGTTTTTTACTCGACCCGAAGCATTTAGCATTATAGGGTGGGCTGCAGCGTCTAAGCTCGAGTATATTGACCTGCCTCCGCCTGCGATTCTTAAGCCAATGCAGTTGTGGACTGGAAAGCAAATAATCTCGGTAATTTTTAGACCCAACAAAAAGTCGCCTATCAAGTTGAACCTTAGAGCTAAGGGAAAAAATTACAATGGATCTGGAGAAGAGATGAACCCCGATGACACGTGTATGTTTAGTTTATTATGTGGATTTTATCTCAATTGAAAATGAAGTTAATTAACACTATGAATTTTGTAGTCGTCGTTGTTCACAATTCTGAGTTGATGGCTGGAGCGCTTGACAAAGCCACTCTGGGATCAGGAGCAAAAGCTAATGTATTTTATGCATTGCTTAAAGATTGGGGAAAGGTACGCTTCTAATTTCTAACCACGTGGTACAATTTGAGTTGAATTTTCTACAAATCCTAATGAACCTTCACCTTCCAGGATGCAGCTTGCCTTGCTATGTATCGTCTGGCTAGAATTACATCAAGTTTTTTAATGAATCGGGGTTTCTCAATTGGTAAGTGGACTTCGTTGTTAAATGGTGAACTTCTAATGGTAAAATGATTTGTTTGGTTTGCTCAGGTATTGGAGATGTAACTCCAGGCCAAAGACTGATGGATGAAAAACGGAGGCTTGTTATGGAGGGATATAACAAATGCTATGAAATGTTGTCTAAACCGTCGGAAACACTTGAGTCTTCCGAAGGTGCTGTCCTTAAAGCCTTGTCTGAGATTCGAGATTCTGCAGGAAAGCTTTGTGTAAAGGAGTTGCATAAAACGAACGCTCCACTTATTATGGCCCAATGCGGATCCAAAGGAAGCTACATAAATATATCTCAAATGATAGCCTGTGTGGGTCAACAAGCTATAAATGGAAAGCGAGTTCCAGACGGATTCTTTCAGAGATCTTTACCTCATTTTAGAATTCATGGTAAACGAAAGTGCAGTTGGTTTAATTTATTCAGAGCGCTCGGGTAATGTCTGAAAGAAGTATGGACTCATTTATTATTTGTCATTTCTTACTTAGATAGAGGACCAGAAGCTAAAGGATTCGTGGCAAATAGCTTTTTCACGGGCCTAACTCCAACTGAATTTATTTTTCACGCTATGGGAGGTCGTGAAGGTTTAGTCGACACGGCAGTCAAGACCGCAGAAACCGGTTACATGCAACGTCGCCTTGTGAAAGCATTGGAAGACTTGTGGTGTCACTACGATATGACCGTTAGAAATTCAGAAGGACAGGTTATTCAAATGTGCTACGGTCTAGATGGGTTAGATCCGATGTTCATGGAAGGCAAAGATAAACCGGTTGACTTTGACCGTGTGTATCTCAACGCTAAAGCTCATCTGCCAGACCGCACTGAGGGATACCTAACTTTCGAACAAAAGCTCATACATCTCAAGCAATTAGGAGAAGAATTAAAGTACGGATCGGGGGATAGATTGTTTTCGATGGAGTTTGAAAAAGACATGGAGGATTATGTGTCTAAAAGTGTGTTTCGATCAGGCCAACTGATAACATTCATTCGGGGATGTTGGGAAAAGTTCCACAGGTACTGGCAGGGCTTGTCTGTCTCTCTTGAAAAATGTTTGAATTTACTATTAGTTAATATACGATTTGTAATGGTTTAGATCTCGAATGGAACCTGGAACGGCTGTAGGAGCGTTGGCAGCACAGAGCATAGGAGAGCCGGGAACACAGATGACTTTAAAAACCTTTCACTTTGCTGGAGTTGCATCCATGAACATAACGCTAGGAGTACCTAGAATCAAAGAAATTATAAACGCAGCTAAAGCAATTAGTACGCCCATTATTGAAGCGAGAATCGTAAAAGAAGAACCAGAACTTGCTATCCAAGTGAAGAATAAATTACAACGCACGGTTTTGAAGGACGTAGCTGAACGGATGGAGGAAGTTCTTTTACCTAATGACTATTTTATTTTGGTGCATCTTAATCCGAAGAAATTAAAGCAGCGTCAAATAACACCTCAGCACGTTTTAGAGTCGTTGATGGTTGGGTTGAAAGTCAAGAGGCACGATGGTTTACGAGTGTTCGACCATATGTTGCTAATTTTTCCTATGGATTCCAACAAATCTTCAGAATATTTTGTGATTCAAGAACTTTTAAAAGTTTTACCAAATGTTCCCGTAACGGTAAGAAATTTAGGGAGCTTACTCAAACGATTTGATATCATGAATTTAATGATTTCAATCTTTGACTGTGCAGGGTATTCCTGGAATTAATAGAACAATCGTTTCGTCTGAGGCAGGACAATACAAAGTTCTCGCAGAGGGTGAAAACTTCCGAGGTGTGCTGACTACTCGAGGAATATGCCCTAGAAGAACATTCACGAACAATATCTTTCAGATTCAGCACGTCTTAGGCATCGAAGCGGCACGGTAAGTAAAGTGTGTGACACCTGTCTGTCACTCACTCAGCTAAACATCACAGGCATGTATTATATGTCAGGACACTTGACACGTCGGCACTCTTAAAAATTACAGGTCAAGCATCATCCGTGAAATCAAATACACTATGGAATCTCATGGAATGAGTGTGGACAAGCGTCACCTGACTCTAGTGGCAGACTTGATGACATGTCGTGGGGAAGTGTTGGGCATCACTCGACATGGCTTAGCCAAGATGAAGGAGTCAGTTCTTATGCTCGCGTCCTTCGAGAAGACAGCGGATCATTTGTTCGAGGCAGCTTATCATTCTCAAAAGGACAAAATCTCTGGCATTTCAGAGTCGATTATTATGGGTATGCCATGTGCATTGGGATCGGGGGCGATGACGGTGCTGGAAAAACCTCCAGTTATGAAAACCCCTTTTGTAAAAAGACAACTTTTATTCGAAGAGTTGGCGAACGAGTTTCCAAATACGGACAACAAAGTATGCTGACTGTGACCTGAGTAGCTAGTAATTTGTACCATTAATGTTTTCATGCTGCATTAACCTCTCTCATGTATGGATTGTGATCATAATTATTTAGTGAGTAGGCTTGAGTCGCACAGAGAGAACTGTTTTTATGACAAGGAACTCGTTTTCCTTTTGAGTAATATAAAAAGTCACGTTGAATTAATTTCGATACTAAACGCAGAAATACAGGAAAGGACAAAGAAAGCAATAAAGTTTTCATAATATAAGAATGATTTTTTATTCAAAACGCTCTGATCAATGATGATGCTTGCTATTGTCAAGAAGAATGAGATTCCCTTATAATAATGCATACTTCGAGATTACAATCGATGACGCATCATCATAATTATTATATAATTGAACCTTAAATCTAAACAATACTCTTGTGATGAAATTTCATCGTCTCAGACCTTCATCATCGTAAATAGCTAACCCAAAATAAAGTACACAATAATGTGGTGACGACAAATTTTCAGCGAGATTTGGCTAACAGAAAACGTGTAGTCTATTGAATTCACGCTAATAAGTAAATATATATGGCATCAAATTGAGACTATTAACTCAGAACAAAGAAAAAGACTACACAATTAATAATACTCTTTCTCTGTTGTGATCATAATACATTTCATCTTGTGTGTTAACTTAATCTCAGTAATTAATGACAACTGTGATAATCTCAATGAAAGGCAAATACGTATGATTTCTCTTCGAGGGGAGTCCGAAGTTTATAGTACAAATTGCATTTTTTACATCTTACACAATTAAGACTTAAGTGTGTTTTACTGTCTGTAATAATTATCGTATTGCACTTCATGTAGGAAACTCTATCAAAGAAGATATTTCTGTCTCACTCATCATGAGCTTCCTGTGTTGGTCTCACTGTTTAACAACTTAATTACACTGACGCGCACATACACTCACACTTCATTGTTTGTACAAGACACACCTTCACAATGTCGATTTTATCGAATTCCGACGAGCACGGGAGTGAACCACGTTACATGTTTATAAGTAGGATAGACAAAACTACGAACTAAAACTAATAACTTAAGGAAATTGAAGAATTAAGTACAACACACAGGGCTTAAATCTCACGAAACAGGGATTGTTGATTAATAATAGTTAGTATTGGTTATTGGTAGTCATTCAAGGGATAATGATAGGGGCATACGGGAGCGCGCAGGGGAAGGCACAATTGTTGTATTATTGCATCAACTGATTTGTATTCGATTGTCGATATCGAAACGACCGATACTCGTCTCTACTTTACTAGACACACGCTTTGCGGATTGGGTTTGCGGGTGGGAGACAGAGAGGTAGGTATAATATCGACAAATCCAATATTTAAGGGAAGAAGGAGGCACTACAGTCCATCATTTATATCGAGGTATCTTCACTAATTAACTTATTTTAATAAGAACTTGAGAGAGTAAGTAAGAGATTTCGCATCCCAGTCTAACTCTTTTTATCATTAAAACTCAATCTCTTCAGATCTGTGTGCGAGTCATATAAGTTGGTTTGAATAATACCATTGACGATCAGCTAATGGTTCTTCTAATTGAAACAAATACATTAAGAGAATCTGATAATTTCGATAAATGACCTCTGACCTTGCATTGTATTGATAAGAACCTTTCAGCAGCTTTCATTTCATGATAGGATAACTTGGACCTTCAAAAGTGTAAACATTCTTCCGATTAATACTATTTTATATTGAAATAGTAAGTACAGTGTTGGTTGTGGTAGTTCAAACATTTCGCTTATCTAAATATTAATCACTAGTTCATTTTTTAGTTGTATATTAATATTAATATTACAGTTAATACGCTAGGCATGCTTTATGGCTTCGTCACAGGTCTGTGTGTGTTACCTTTTATAATCAGTATTAATTAGGCACAAAAATGTCTTTAACTGGAGATTAATAACATTAGAGGACAAAACATTAAATTACACAATGTTAGGTAATTACAATGTTTGGGGTTTAAAAATCTATGAAGCGGAACAACAACGTTACTAAAGTCAATACTATTTTTATGGCTTATGTAAGAAGACTTTTAATATTTTAAACTGCATTGATTGAGGTACAGAGTCCACTCACTTGAAGTATGTTTGCAATTAATGCATTAATTAAACATACTATCATAGTTAAACATTCAAGTAAGGCATCAACTACAACAGCGAATTCTAAGTAGTCGATTACTATATAGTACACGTAAGGTATTAATTAAGGCTCTCTCATCGTCACTTTTAACTTTCAAGTCAATTAATAATGGCAAAGCTAAAAAATATATAAGTGAAAATGAGAAAGGAACACTACGTCTAATATAGCCACTCAGTTTCAAACAAGAGCTGCCCTCAAGTTCAACTAGAACAATAATGTATATTGCATATCTTCGTTTGTAATTATATTATTGCATTTTTCTACGTGTGTTTCAGTTATTGGCATTGAGATGACTAAGTAAGTTAAGTAAATACAGTAATCAAGAAAGGGTTTTGGTTCAATCTGAAATCATGGTATGGTGCAAGGTGCTCTCAGACCTCCAACCTCGTGAAATGACATTTTTATCGTTTAAGGCACACACACTTTCTCTCGCCCTTATCTTAGCACCAGAAGAGACACTTTCTTTGACGCTTTCTTTAACTTTGAGGTCCTTCGCAGTAGTAGGAAGTTTTGTGGGAGGAGGTTGGTTGGTGGAAGTGGTTAAGAGAGAGACAGAATTTTTGAATATTGTTTTGTGGTAGCCCCTTAGTTAATTATTCGTTTAGTTGATAATTGCTTTGCATTCCTTCCTTTTTGCATTGCATCGACCACCTACAAGACACAGAAGAGAGACAGATTCGGACACCAAAAGTCTCTGGTTAGATTCTTCTTTAAAATTCATACAACGAAATTTGTTAAAACAATGATTACTCCATCCCAACCACCACCAAAGATCTAAAAGATTTCGATCATGCTAAAATCATGGGACAAGTCACGACCCTTCATCCCTTCTCTACCCCGTGAATATATAATTATAAATTGTATTATTACTGCGAGTGGGTGTGGCTCTGACGGGCTAATTACTGCCCATAAGAACTGAAGGAAGCTACCAATTAAAATGATAAAAGAATAATGAGGCATGGCTGTTAATTTGACACATGCTTTTAAAATACGACTACAAGAGTTTGCATACGTAATTGAAACTGCTGCGCATTAATCGAAATCTATTTGAAATTAGAGTTGATTGAGATGGTTTGTGATTAATGAAATTAGTGTGGAGGTAATTTTTTAGTCACCTGTAGTGAGTAGTAGTAGTGAAGTTTTGTTTGATTAGTGAAGGAGAGAAGCAGAAGGATCCGATTTAGGAAGGTAAGGATGGTCCCTCAGTCCCGTCAATCGTCGCACGCCACTCATCTTACCCACTATGGACAAAACGCACACCAAAATTACTCTCCGTCAACCTCTCTCATTTCAATACTTATCAAAAGTAAAGCTCTCTTCCATCACAATAAAATAAATTATAATTAAGACTTAAAATTGGCCCCTTTAAACATAATTTTTGGTCGCACAAGCACCCTTCTTAAAAAAACGTACAAAGAACCCTATTAAAGTACCTATTGCAATTCTCATTGCTTCCTTAAACGTTGCGTGCATTCATTTGGAAATGTCAGGTAACTTTACTTATCTTACTATTATTATCATAATTATATTATTTAAGTCTATCTGGCGAACAACCCACCGTGCTCTGGGGGGTACTCGGCTAATTGTAAGTAGGTGGCGTAATCAGTCGTGGTGTAGGGTGAGGCTGCGTACAGGAGCGAGTCGGAGGCTCCTGGCGCAAGGAGCGATTGGGGTGCCCCTTGGGCACCACCAAGGCCGTTTGACATACGATGGTGCGGTGAGATGATGAGCGGTGCACCTGTAATCCCATCAAAATTAAGGAAATGAGTGGCTGCCCCATTGTGGTGCTCCAACAGAGATCCATCCATCAGGGCATGATTGTTTGACTTTGACTGTTTTAGAAAACCGTAAAAACCTAGTGGGGTTGCAGCTCGCAGGGCGGATAATGGCACTTGAGGCGAGACTAACTGAGCCGCTGCGGCTGCATTAACGGCTGCTGCTTGCTGTGCGGATCGAGACTCTTTGGAATCTCTGTACGTTCCGTTGATAATCGCCAACTCCATAAGCTGGCGTTTTTTAAGCTCGTCCTCCCCCTCAGCCTGAGAGAAAGCAACAAAGCTCTTGATTAGTATTCAAAATAGAGACTACAGCACTAAAAGTGATGTACTAAAAGTGTTGGTAACGATTCAATGTTCAAATCATCACGAAGTTTCTGCATTCTACCATTAGATCTTAAATTTAAAAGAAGGAATTTAAAACATGAATTCCATAAAAAATCTAACTAGGACTGGGAACTGACTTGTAACTTGAGTAATCAATTAGAATCTACAGAACTATCATTCATCAACCTCAACTCGCATGACTACTGTTTATGTTCCATCCTTCCGTCAGCTACCCACAAAATAAAAAGTTTCGTCCGTCCGGAGCAGTGATGATGATTCGAACATGTGAACGTAGCCATACACTTTATCTGTAGCATAAGATGGAGAAATGACTCACGGGAATGAGAAGCTTCTTGACTTCATCTACAGCACGCTGGAGCTTGAGCTTGGCCCGATTCTCCGTGTCTTCGACCGTGATGAGGACATGGAGCTCGTCATTTAAATGCTCCCAATTGGGTTTACCCCGATTCTGCTCTTCCTGCAAAAATTCCATAAATCATCAAATCTTCTTCTGGTTTACTTTACAACTGCTGTCGTTAAAAAGTTCAGTGGTGGATGAACACGGAGAAGCCAACGCTTTTGCTGCTCTCAATAATCTTTTTCATGAAGAAAGAAGCCCTGCACTCGAATGACTATATTGGGCAAAGTTAAAAATAGTTTTTAAAATCTCTCTCGCTCTCTCTCACTTGGCTCACTGACGCAACACATTTCCAAGTTGGCTTCTTCGTACACCCACACACACAGCATAACGAAGATTCAACTTTAACTCAATCTTCGCACATGTCTCCATTCGTTTCAAAAACATACAGCACACGACTCATTTTGAGGTGAAAAACTTCATCCTCTCGTGTTCTTAATCTACCAACATAACTAAATCATTTGATCGTACTACTACTGGGAAGGGAACGTAGTTAAACTAACCAATATCTGTAAATCTGTACAACCTCACATGACATTATGATGGTTCCCATTCCATCTTTAAGAAGGGTTTAAAGGAGCAAAAACTTAATTTCACGGATGTAGACATGAGTAAAAATAGCAATTCCAAATATTTGTCTTTAGGGCTGACCTTCTTTTTGTCCCGCATCGACCCTTTCCCCCTGACCATAATTTTGCATCCAGTCTCTTGTTCCAGCTGCTTAGCCGTCATTCCTCTGGGTCCCAAAATTCGACCAACAAAGTTGAACTGAAAACAATTAGGGTCGAGCGTGTACATTTGAGGCTGGTGGTAAGTAAAACGCTTATCTCCTCACTCATTGAAACTTACATCTGGGTGCTCTTTGACGGGGACATAAACCTTCTCTGAGAGGGTGAGGACGGGTCCAACGGGTTCTGGAAGGTCCAAAGGCTCTACTTTGTTCCCTGACAGGTGGAACAAATTACCCCGCACTCGTGATATCTCTGCAAATCACAAAATAATCAATCCATCATTCCCATTTTCTCTCGCAAATCCCATCAATTCTTTTCCAAAATAGAACTTTTCTTGAGACCACTAGATTCTAGAATAAACATTTATCTCATTCCCAGTCATGACTCTTCAGTCCTGAACCATCTGTAACTCCACATCTCTATTTGCTTAAGCTTTAGTCATAAATCGAGCAAATCCTTCTTCTTCCATCTGCTTTTGCCTTATATGAAAATACCCGAGATGATTTATCGAGATGAATTAATGTCCTAGTATGGATACAATGCGACAAACGCCATTCTGTTCCACAAGGTATATACTTGTTTCGGCTCCACAGACACCTACACCTAAGTTGACCACTAACATCAAGCGTTTTTTGCTCCTTTTAATCCACGACAGGTAATGAGAACAAGAAGAGACGTGTAGAAGTGTCTCCAAACAACAATCGTAGCTTACATAGCCATACATCTCTCAACATTCGCCTTAAGATTAGTACATATTGAATTCACGTGTGGGAAAGAACAGCATCGCCCAAGAAAAGAGCTCTCTCTTCTTAAGTAATGACACCATCATAACCACCACCAACCACCTTTGCTAATGCATTAGTACATGGCATCCGCTACGAAAAATTTGTATGCTGAGGTTGCACTCGATTCTAATGGAATATTGAAAGCGCAGGTTACTAATTCTGAGGGTAAATGGACCTGTAGTTTGGTAATTTCGGACCTAACTCCGATTTGCCGGTCTCCAGGGCCCGATTTGATAGCAGGTGCAAGGGAATCAGCGTGGGCCTATCCTGTCCTGCATCTCCCAAAATGAGTCCGCCCAACACAGGCATCTTCACCCAAGAAATAAATGCACTCAGCAAGAAAAGTGACTCACACAACCTGAAGAAAACACCCGAACCAAAAGTCTCGCCAACGCATACTTTTTCTCTGTCGAAAATCTCTTCTTCCTTCCCTTCGATGAACTTTTAACTCGACCTGACTTCTTTGAATATTGCTCATAATGCGTGGTATGCACGAAGTCATCCTACGATCTCCACCTTATTCAGCCTACACCAGGTGAAAAAAACGAACCTGGCCACGCATAATGAGTCTACTCACCACAGGCATAGTCATTTCCTGCAACATTCTTTTGTTTCTTGTACTTTGATTACTTATCATATGTGCACTTTCGATTGACTCGCCCAGTACATATGTCCATTAATGGTTTATATCGCTGCAGAGTAGAACTACCTACAACGAAAGACGAACATCAATTAGAAGACAAATGAACTCTTGAGTTGTACAGACGGACGAACAAATTATGCAAATGAGCTCAGAGGTCTCCCACCCACCCGTCTGTTTTTTCCATCAGGCGAAGACTGAACGACGAAATCTCGAAGATTTGATGACTCTGCCACCAAGACACCATCAAATTACAATCTCTCACAGGGCATTTATTATTACATCATTAAATAAATAAGTACGAAGAACGAAGAGGATGACTTGGCCAATCCAGGAGATTTTATCTCATCCAAGTACAGCTCAATCGAAAGACAAAAGTCATTACCTGAGCTGTGATTAGTTGATCTAATTGAGAAAGAAAGACAAGAGTCCTTCCTCCACCCTCTTTCGTTCCGTACGATGCTCAAATACAATCGGATTACGACACCAACAATGCTACAATTGCTACACTTACAATAGTCACAAATGGCGACATGGGCAGAAATAAAACGAGATCCTAATCTTATATTCTATTGCAAATCATCACCCATATCTTCTAGGATCGTAAAAATTTCTACTGTAGCAATCAGCACACCATCACCAGGAAGCAAAAACTTTCTTTCCGGTTCCAGTTTCCTTCACCCGCATCTCCATCACTTCTTGTATGCATGCCAAGCTTTCGAAAAACAAATGCTGCGATCATTAATCTCAACTCCAACTTGGGTGCATAAAAAATGTTCTAAATTTTGTGGCGAAATCTCATCAAAATCTGGAACCACTCAGGCCTATTATTACGTAGTGGTGGAACCATTGGTCTTTTCTTCAATTTTTCTAACTAATCTCTACAATTTAAGTACATTCCTGTGATACCAGAACTTCAATCAATAGTTTAGTAACTACACAGTCACATTCATATCATATCTTTTTATCTAGCGTTAGATTTTTTCCCGTGTTTGTGATTTACTTGTGACCACGTATAATCAGATACTCAAAGTAAAAATTTTTTAGTGCAAAGAGGTATTTCCATGTGCTGAGGGTGATTTCCAACCCCAAAATTATTATTAAGCCGCATGCTTTCTAGCATGCGATATAATCATTAATCCGGTCCCAAATACTAGAAACAGTGAGTGTGCGTGAGACCAATGCACAAATGTCATTTTGTCTATTTGGTTCGGCGATTGAATTTAATCCTTCGTGGATGTAGTGTGTCAAATCACAATAGTAAAAATGATGACGAAAGTAGATTTGGATTGGTTCGACCCCAAGAGCAAATAAAACTTGCCCTGCGTTCTTTTTAATAGACGCTTGGGGATTTCACTGCAATCAAAGCGAAAATTTTTATTTGGTCAGAGAGTAAGGTTGGTAGATGAGACGGAAGTAAGTAGGACAACGAGAAAGGGCTGAAGAGAGGAGTAACGGTACCACTTCATAACCTGCTTTTTGCAGATGTCATGAAGTGAAGTGGAGATTCACCATCACGTCATCCCGTAGTATATAGTAGAAGAAGAAGCGAATTCAAACGAGTCCATGATGATGAGATTTTTGCAACTTTTTTAATGTACGAGGATCATTGAGAAGAAGCAAGGACGACACTGCTGACTGCCTTACTTTTGTGAGACTTACAAAAGGAAATATATATTCCTCCAAGACGCCAAGTATAACAACAACATAAACATATAAAACAATGAAACGCAAACACACACTCCGACTACAAATCATTATTATTTCTAAACAAATCTCACACTATTCTTTTCTGCAACATAGATTAACATCTGCATTTTTACGACAGGTCTAATTGATAATTACACTTTTTACGCTAGAAGCGAAAGCTTAAAAAATATGATCATGTGGAAGTGGACTATCTTGTAGCTTCTGCATCGCTGCATGATTCAGGTGACAGAACTCATCCATATATTTTTTATCAATTTATTCATGACGTTGTTAGAAGACAAAAGAAGAAATGACCTCACTCGTTCCAATAAATCACACTTCTACTGTTTAGAAATCACTCCCACTCGACTATTAACATTACACCCGTTTACTCGAACTACACATGTTTGGCCACAATTCAATCATCTTCATTTAAGGGTTTAATTGAAAGTGAGCTTATTTGCATTATTGAATTACTTTGGGTACCGTAGTACCATGTGCTTAAGTTTGCACCTTTTCTGAGTACATGAAAGCATCAACAACCATCTGAGAGAGACATTAAGCTCTTACACAATGAAGAATTTTCAACCATGTGAAAAGATTCTCACCATTCCTTTCATTGACAAAAGAGACTTCATAAACAACATAAAGTGTGGAAACATTCATTTATGCTTAAACAAGAGTATCCGTGTCCATAAAACATTCACTTGTTCTGTGAACTTTTAAGTACACCGGCCACCTGAGCCTTCTTCCATCTCTTTGAACCTGAATTTTGTGTTCAAGGAGCATATAAGGGTGCTTATGCCTTGTTGCCATACAAGAAATTCACTTGCATCTCTTCTTCTGTAAAAGGGTAGGAAGGAGGAGAGGAGTAAGGAACAAACAGAAACTAGTATAGCTCATATACTCAACTTTCCACATCTCACGACGAAGAGAAGAAAATAAGAATAATTCATGAAGTAAGGTTGAGACTGGATTTGTTCACACTTCCATCTTAGGTCCGTGGTTGACTCCTTTCCGAATTTCCATCATCACTTCATCGTGATACCCAAATGAAATGTGATAATGAATGAGTTCTGAGACTGTACGAAACTCACGATAAAACTACTCATAAATTACACAAGACTCTCATTACACCGTTGCTCCCGTGTGAAGGAAACTTAAACCAACCTTCGACATCATTTTAATGTGGTCGAATTAGCATAAAATATCAACCCCTGTCCTGTACACTGAGAGACGATACAATTTATAAAAGTCGATTGGATTAAAGTATTATGGCCATGCATCATCCTAGAAGATGAGTACATGCCACCGCATTTTAATTCACCCAGCTACACATTTTAATCAAAGCCAAAACTCAAAACCCTCAACTTTACAGTGAAAGACGGAGGATTAAGGACGGACTCAAATGTACGCAGTTCAATCTCCTGTTGCAATATTAGCATTAACCGGGTTTTCAAATCATTGCCTTTGGAGTTGGATTGCCAGGGGTTTAATATATTGTAGAAATCATAACGATCATGATTTAAAATTGATTACCAAGAAAAGTTGAATACATGGAGTTGGATGGTGGACTAATGCGCTCATAACCTTTGAATCTATCATCAAAACTAATAAGCTAAGTATAATCTTCTATTTACTTTATGAATCATGATCCTAATACCCTTCTCAGACGACATTTCGCTTTCACACCACTTGACATGACTTGATTCTAAAATTAGGTCAAATAATAGAAATATCTTACCCTCGTCTAGTATTCTGTCCAAGTGGAGGAAGAGATTAGGGAAGATTGCAAGTTGCTTCTTGTCTTTGATAAGTTGGGCCAGATAATCGGCCAAGTTCTGCGTGTTGGTGTGATTGCTTATGCCATTTCCATTGCAAGAACTACCACCACCGATACTGCTACTACTTGCTGCACTGCCGACGCTTCCGACGCTGCCTGGATTGTTCACATTCACAACATGGTTATTCACTACAGTAGCAATCGCTGTGGGACTGAGACTTGTGGGGGTAGCAGGGCTCGTCCCTGTATACAGCTTCACGTCACACACTCCGTCACTCATTTTCATTTTTTTTGGCACATCAACGGAGCTAAAGGCACTCAAGACGAGATCCACACACCAAGAATTCTTCACCCACAGAGATGACTATGAAGACTGACTCTACTCCTCTCTGAAACCAAAAGATCAACCAGAGTAAGAAATGTTGCCAACAATCTTCACGTAAGAGCATCCACACATTTACCAAAGCCAAGAACATAAATTGGGGAGATGCCACAGCATCACAAATCTATCAAACAGGGACAGAACTCATGCACCATACACGTATGCTTATCATCATCGGGGGTTGCTGAGTAAAGATGATCACTTTAAAGTTCTTGAGAGCCCCTACACATACATATGAAAATGTACCACCACTACCACCAACATCTTCAAGAAGGAGTGGATAAGACTGTGGAGAGCACATTCCTCATCTACCTACACACATATACACACACACTCTACTCTGTAACTCTGTACACCACCATCAACCAACTCCGAATTTCATTTCAATCTTCAACTAGACGAAAACCATTTCGTCTCAAAATCTCTGGGCATTCGAGTCTCATTTTTTATTCATTTCATAACCCTACTTCGTTCCTATAAGCAAACGAAAAAAATCATTTCTCCGATATTTTATTTTTACTCCCATCCCAAGCCAAAACTCAAAGCCCCTAAATACAACAACCTTTTCCTTCCTTAAGAAATTCATATGCAACATGAACGTAATAAGACTGTAGCTACTTGCGTTTCCGCCTTCCCGTCAAAAAAGGGTGAAAGACTACACGAAGGATATCAGACTAAACTGTTTTTCCTCCAGAACAAACATTCTAGGAGCCATAAGAGAGGTAGCAGACAGGCTCGTTCCACTCAAGAACCCAATCTCCCCTGCAATGGCCTGCAAACCATTTCCTCAGAATTCTCCAAAGGCTTAATCAATGACATTCCTTGATCTCATTCAGTCTTTATGATATCTTTAGGCACTCCACTATAAAAAGTTTAGGAAAGAGCCGAAGCATGAGAAATGTCAGACGCTACAATAAAAATTACACTTCCCGTTAAGACACTAAGCAGCTATGTCATTATCCAATTGATTTAGAACTGCTCGGAGAGATCAAGAGTGCACACTTTAAGAGTAGTGGCTCCTAATTGGCACTTTCTTGCTCTGACGGTAACCTACTTTTGATTTGATTTTGTATCTGTAATCTGTACCAAAACAATCTTTTTGCTATCGATATTTTTACTTATTTCTATCACATTTATTATCATTGAATGGTATTCGCTACTGGCAAACCAAACACCTTGCAAAACACCTGAATTATGATCCTAGACGTAAAGAGAGATAAATAATTTTGTAAGAGAGAATGCCCAGAGCACCCCACACTCCTTTTGTTGCTTTATTACCCTGTCCTCTCCTCATATGGACAAGAGAGATTTCGAAAGCTGATGTTCCTTTTTACTTCTATTGCTCTAGCTTCATCAATTTTCGCCTCGACTAAACTCTAAACTTGCAACAACAACGTAAAGTTATGAGTCCAAACCACAATAATTTTGGAGAGTATGATGGCAAAGAGATTATTACTGAGATCAAACGCAGAGGATCCTGAAAAAATCAGGATAGTCAGGAAGACTACAGGTATTAATTACAGGCAGTCAAGGAATAATGAAATGATCGACTGTTCTTGCGGACAAACACATAGATAAATCACAGCCCCTTAATGATACCCAACTGTACTGGGCGATTTGTTACAATCCAATTTGTATACCCTGAATCTATGGAAAACACTCAACTCCCCATCTCGGAACGCAAGGAAGCAAAAACTACTAATTGTGATTGAAGCTCTCGGTATGACTTAAAAGCAATAACGAGTTGTGAGTGCTAACAAGAACATGGGTTAATTAGGGAGTAGCTTGAGAGTAATTAAGCGTTTAATGAAACATTATGAGAGCCGTCAAGTGGGATGACACTTGGATTGATACACGCATCAATCTCGTAGCCTAACCTAATTAGTAATTAGAGTGACGGTTAGTGTCAAATTGAGTGGGTGGTGTGGAGAGTGGACTACTACTCATGTGTATTGCGGCAAACAACTGCGAATCTCATCTCTCTCTCGCCTGTCCACCTGTCACAATCTCACAATTACAAATTCCATTCTAATACGACTTCTGTAGATGATAGCCAAGAATTACGACAGATTAGTCACAAGAGAGCTGAGCAGCAGAGAACTTTTCTACGTATGAAATGATTGCTGCACCAAAAAAGCACACATCTGCATAGGTCAGTCTCTTTCTCTTCTCACAGATTGATCAATAAAAACCTGGCTCACCCAACAACGAATGAACGAGAACAAGCACCACCACCACCACTCTCTGCAGCTTACTAGCTATTCAGTAAACTTTGGTGTTGCTGCTGCTGCTGCTATTCTTCACCACCAACCCACAACATTTCCGCTTCTTTCTTCACAACTTTCTTTCCTTCAGAATACGTTTGGATCAATGAATTAATGATGTGGGACACCTGTCTTTCATCTGCACCAGGAGGAAGAAGCAAGAGAGGTGTCACTTTATTGTCCTCGCACACGCACCACCACCAGTACCAGGTATACGTAAATACACCCCTGGTGTTGCGGACTTCTTGGTGTAAAGCAGGTTGATTCCCACGAAGCAAAATCCCATGAATGAATTCCGTGAAATGAAGCAACGCCTTTTCTCACTATTTCTTAGGCCAAACAGCAAATCCAGGTGAAAATGTCTTGAGAGTACGTGTACGGAAAGATTAGTACTTGCACATGTCTCACATTCCCCAGAGTCTCCGATTAAGTTTAGAAGTTTGTAGACTACGAATAGTCTTGTCTTTTGAGTTCGGAAGAAGGTTGTTAGGCAGTAGTACCACTACGCTCAACTGGAAGGCCACGAAGAGGTCTGGAAAAAGAGCACAGAGAAAGTATCAAGTGGAGAGTCGATGTCACTGAAACTGATGCTGGAGTTCTGGAATGTAGGAATGCTGGTTGAGTGAGTACATAGGTAGTTTAATAGAAGAGGGAGAAGGGACTCGGAAGAATTGCTCATGGGAAGGCGGATGGAATGGGACTGCCTGCCTGCCTACCCAACTTTCGCTCTGTACTTTCTCCTCTGTGAAAGTCAGCATTGCACCAAACGACTAAACCAGAGTTCCTAACGTGACACAAAAGGAATTGTACCAAATCTGGACGCAAATCCAACCGAATATGCTTCAGTAACACACACACACACATAGAGTTTCTCCTTCACCATCGCCAGCATTATACTCGAGCATAATATACTTTCCCCCATTACTTTCTCTCAGAGTCAGTTACAGACTTAAAGAAAGGAGTTGTGTGTAATATGTACTACTGATACTGATGCTACTAAAGTGCACCACCACTACCACCACCACATCCTGCCTCAATTGTTTTAATTAGACAACATGGTGCCTTTATATTCCTCTGGATGTCAAATCCCATAATCCCTAAGTACACAGAGGCGGAAGTCTCTCACCCACTCCATGTAAGCATTTCCATGTGTATTTCTGTCTTTTTACTCACAAGTCAAACACACTATGACTATACGAGACGAGACTATAAGTTACCAGCTACTTACACTTTTTCCTTTCTCCTATAAATGTCACATTTGCTCATTATGAAAATGGAAGGAAAGCGATCTCACTCGTCCAATTACTTACGACTATGACTTACCAAGAGTATACCATGTACAGTTTTCTATGAAGCTGAAAAACCACTTCTCACGCTTTAATATCCCCGTCGAATACAGAATTCTCATGGGTTCCACATCAAACAAAGCTAAGCCTACTACTAAACCACACACTTTGTGTTATGTGTACTGAACTAAACTATAAATCCCACACACGACACTGTTTAGTTTCACTCATTTCAAGTGGAAAAGGTAGTTTTGTCCTACCTGTCTACCTCACTTAATTTGTTTCCTGACTCCTGACTCGCAAATGACGTTATCAATTAAACAAAGTGTACAGCTTGTCGTTATCTACAACTCTTACAACAAAAGCCCCAAATGGAGAACAAAGACGAAATGCCAATTGCTAGCAGCAGAATGCTTTGACGATGCGTGCGGTCCGACGACACACTTTAAACTTAAGTTGAAGCGGGTTTTCATATTAAGTGGTCTACACGACTACACAGTAGTACACAGGCCTGGAAGAATGATACTGGGGAGATGTAGAAGGAAGAACAATGGGGGAGAAAGGTCAAAGGTTGGTATTCTTACCGAATAGTAGATGAATGAAGAAAGATGTACACGGCGAGCGACAGACGAGTGAGCGGGGACTGCGGATGACAAGAGAAAGTGAGGCTACAGAGAGAGAGGAGCGAGCACTGCAGAGATTGTGCATGCAGTACGACGTCAAGATGTGCCTTCAGTATAAGGAGAGTGTCCCTTGGCGCTTCAAACCCCCCGCATCTTTTCACGCCTTCGCTTTCCCTTCTCCCTTAGGTTGGTCCAACACTACAGAGTTTTTAATTGTAGTTGGGTTTAGTTCATTAAGGTAAAGGGATAGTGAAGACGTGGAAGGGTTAGTTAAGCTGCAGGGTTGTAGAAATGAGGAAGGGGAAGGTGAGACAGCGTGCGCAGACATGGAGCAAAGCGGTTGGGGAAAGTGGTCGAGAAAGTGTCGGGAGGCACCGGCTCCTTCATCGATTTCCACTGCACCAGACGAGAATAAGTTGGTGTTTTCCCAGTGAGTGTTGAGTCTCCCACCCTCCTCCTCCTCCTCCTCCACCACCTTTGACCTCCTTCGTCAAGTGCCACTGACTGTTGTTAGTCCCCCCACTCTACTACTCACCTTCCGTTCTGAGTCATCCCTATTTACTCCTTACTCACTGCACACGTTCAATAACATGTGGTCATCTTTACTTATTAGAAGATGACATAATTTGTACAGCTGTGTAAAGTGTAAGTTTTCCATGAGTAAGGTGTCATTATCCAACAAACTCACCTGTATATTCTTAATAGTGTCTACTAGTCAGTAACACTGCCTTCTTGTGTGTGTGTGCGTTCTTCTGTTTAAGGTTGGTGTTGAGTGTATTATTGATGACAGGAAGTTGTAGTGATGAATCATGAAGGAGTAAACGATTACTAATA
>JAQGAB010000509.1:0-26010 GCA_034696565.1 Isotomurus graminis | reverse complement strand
GAATCGCGATCGGAGGGACAAATTGATAGCGTGACGTCATGTATGCTCGTATATGCACCAGTTACCTGGGCAAAAACGGAGTAAGAAAACACTAAGAGATGAAATGCAATTTCCAATTTGTAATTCTAGAGGCGAGTTTGTCTACGACTTTCTCAAGTTAAAGCAACGACGGGTCCCTTTACAACTCGAAAAGTTGGCCAAGACTTTGCATCTCCAGAGTTAGAACGTTAGAAGTGTTTGTGGGAAATGCAGCGTTGGGATGTCTATTGAATCAATAAATCTTTTTTATGGCGACATTTAACCCGTAATAATTCAGTAATACACTTTGAGTCGTATTCCAATCGAGGTTTCTTCTCTACCGACATTCTCAATAGAATAATCTTGGTCCGCCTTCTGCTGATCTCATTTTCACGTAGTATACGTAGACAGACAAAAAGATCTGTGTGAGTTATATACTCACTAGAGTATAGGAAACTGACTAGTCAGCCATCAAAACCGATTTCACAAACAAATTCGCTCAACAATTTATACGATCAAGTTACTTTATTCTCCCTTTGAGTGTGTGGAGGATATGGTATTTGAAATAAAACTAATTTTATTACATTCATCTACCATAGTCGAAATGTTTTATACATAGACGAGGGACACTATCCACCCGTAGTCTCTTGAGTGAATAGATTTCTCCTTATCTAGAAACCTATAATACAACAAAAGATGCTACTACTACTTGTATTGTTGAGTTATTTGAAAAGGTACATATACAAGTGCAAAGGTACTTAGGTGCACATATGTAGTACTGTAGAAGATGGACTTCTCGTCAGTCACAAACAATTGAGTGAGAACTAGAGCATCTGGTGGATTAAAGGACTTATTGCACCACCTACACACACTCGTAGTGATTTGTACGGAGAAAGGTTTACTTTCTCTGTATGCGGGTGGTTTAGCTGTTGTCTCAGATTGTGTGTTTCAACGTACAACAGAGTGTGACTGCCAAAGAGAATTGAAGAGAAGCGTTTCTGTCTGTGTCGTGTAAAGTGAATGTGTGACGATGTGAGTAGAGGGATTACATGTTGATGCAATATGTCATTAGGAACTACCCAGGATTCCGGATATGGGTACAATCACAGAATCATGCAGGGTTCTACTTTCCTTTCTTCCTGACTTTATTGTGAGTGACTTGAGCTGGAAGTCCGTTGTGTACTGCGTCTCTGTATCTCTGATGATAACATTATTACGGCTTTTCATACCTTTGATTAGCAATTACCCGTTGTATTGTCTTACTTTCTATTGTATTTCTTGGAAGCTAGGTGATCATTTGGCGAAAGTTATTCATAGAGAAGAAACTAACGCACCAAGCTTCCTTCAAGCTGCTTGGCTTAAATATTAGTAGATTGTATTTCGAGTGGAGATTTATAACAAGGCCTTGTTCATCATTTGAGTTGTGTAAAACAAAGTCTGATTGATGAGGGGAAAACTCCCTTATTATCGATCATGTTAATTATTAGCGTTTACCTCGGATAGTGCGTTGCGATAGATAATTCAGAGGATTTTCTACTTCATATACGTGACTGACGGCAAAGAACAACACAGTTGAATTTTTTTGCATCACAAACATGTTTTGTTATGTCTGGCTCAAAAGTTTTGTCTGTGTCTGGAATACTTGAAATAATGTGCAGTCCAATTGAAGACATTAAGTAGTCTTTTGTGAAGTCATAATAAAGTAGACAATTCTTTAGAAATCGAGTATTTTTTCATTTTTCTAGCCAGTCTGCTTTGTTAGGCTTGCCAAATTATCCTGTGCGTTATACAACGTGCTAAGAAATCGATTGCTTTCCCCATGTACGAAATATCTTCATTCTCCAACAAAATTATAGTCAGTTAGTGTTATCGGTATATGGTTTGTTTGCTGAACAGTCAAGCAGGATCGGAGTCACATCTTCAACACTCTCAAAAGCGATCAATGTACACTCTTTCTCTCACTTATAGCACTTGTATTGCGTTTAAATACGATTAATTTATTCTTTAGACTGAAACATTAGTGTATTAAAAGGTAAGAAATTAATTCAAATTAGAAGAGCCCAAGAGAGATGTGAATATTCTACCAGGGTACTTGTATTTAAACAAGGAGAGTTAATTTGCAGACACATAATCCAATAAA
Source organism: Isotomurus graminis (assembly GCA_034696565.1). Taxonomy (NCBI): domain Eukaryota; kingdom Metazoa; phylum Arthropoda; class Collembola; order Entomobryomorpha; family Isotomidae; genus Isotomurus; species Isotomurus graminis. The sequence continues at coordinate 23,852 of JAQGAB010000509.1, read as the reverse complement.
AGCAACCGATGTGCTGATGCTTTGCTTTCCTCTCCAGGAAGATACTTACATGCTTCCTGTGACTCGATTTCAATGCGTGATGATGAGTAGCTAGACCTTGTGCAAATAAATCAGTCTGAACAAGGCTTCTTAACTCATATGGTTCAGTGCTTTACAAGGTATGCCTTTCACGTTAATTATGCCAAAATATCTTCTTCAAACAAACTCATCTCAGACTTAATCCTCTTTTAGACTTATTACACATATTAAACCTACTCCAGCTACCTTTTGTTCCCAACAATGTCTCTATGATTTCATACCCCGCACGTCCAACGCAGGTTCAATGTATCATTATATTGAAAACCCACTGGTGAATATTGCACCGCATATATACTGCGACCCTGTACAATTCTAGGTATTCTCTGACCTGCTTGCGTTAATTTTATAGAGCTCACAAGTGTGTTAATTTCCATCTTTCTTTCATTCTCGGTAATGGGACACCCATGTGAGATTAAAACTGTTTCTCAGCACTCAACAGTCTCATGAACCTTATTAATTTTTAGGCTTTCCTGCGTATACTTCTTCGAGAAGAGTCTTGAGTGTGGATGGCCACTTCCTCTGGCAGCTGGCTTCAATAAGACTTAATTATTAAGTAATGCGTTAGAAGAAGGAAGTTTGGAGTAGAGTCAAGAGTTTACCTCAACACCAAATAGTCTCCCACACATCTCTACGTGTGTGGAAATTGGGTAAAGGAAGGTGGTACAGATGCAAGATCTCATTTAATTCTCGTCTTTCCACTTTCTCCAGCTTTTCTCGATAACTCAATAGCTGGTATGTGTTGGGAAGTACACTTTGCAATATGCCTGTGCAGTATATTCGTATCTTTCTTTAATACTTTTACACACTACAGTAGTGTATACGTATGTCTCAAGTTTGCGAAAGGAAGAATACCTTTCCTTGTTAAACATAACTTTTCTTTTGAACAAGTAACGCGTAAAGAAAGTTCATGCATGTGTTATGTCTGGACTGTATCTATTTCTATTGCGGGGTTTGCGAGGTTCCAGATTGAACAGATACAGAGTGGAAAAGTGATTCCTCCTGGAGGAACCATCTGGGTCTCAATTGAAGTAGATGGTTTAAAATGAACCAATTTGTCTCTGTATCGAAATGAGGTGGAACGGGAAACTGTGATGGGAATATGGTACCTGAGCCACAGCCTAAATTGTTCTTTAAAGTCGCTCTTCTGTTTGATGTCATTAATCTTTGAATGTTATACAACTCCTGAAAACGCGGGTTTTATATAATTTGCCTGTGCATTTTATAAGAACTTTTCAAGGAGGATTTTATCGCAAGTGAACGATTTCCCTCGATTTTAGAAAGAGGGATCTTGAAATAATGTACGACTTAATTTATTCATTCAAATGTTGGATAACCGAGTGTCTTCGCACGCCACTGATTGCTAAACCACCTCGTCTCCAGTTGTCAGTTGTGTCTCGTGTGTGTATATATCTGCAATGTACATCCTTGTCACTTACGGTGACACCTGTCCCTCATGGGTATTCTAGAGTGCGTGGTTGTTTTTCCTATTCAAAATTTCATGACTAAAGTGGATATTCCAGTTTGTCGATGCTTTTCAGTGCAATTTTAACAATTCTAGATCCTCCACGATTCTTGTAAGGTTGTAGGGCTTACTTAATCCCGATATTGTCGATCGATGTTCGTTGAAAGTTCAGCATGTCATCAGTTTCAGTCGTCTAGTTCTTTCCCTTCCTTCTTTCTGCACATTCCTTATATACTCTCCTCCTTACCCACTTACTGCCCTAACCTAAGGCGTTTGTCTATTTCTGCTGGGGCTCTCGAAGATACACATAACAGAAAGAGATAAGAAGCTCGCGTTACATCTCATACACTACATTATTCAATGTGGAATGGAGTGTTTCACAGGCTTCTTTTTTGTTGGAAATGCATTTTTCAGTCCACGTGTGCTAGGAAGCACATACTTTTAGGAATGCGATGATCAATATCATAAATCTTTGTGTGCTATCCACATATATATATGTATACGTATTTGGAGAAATCATTGATCTCGTCTTGTTTTTGCTTTCGGCAGAGGGACCGACGACTGGGTTGGATGTCTGGCTGAGTTCCCCACAGGAAGAGGCTCGAATATGGAGAAAGTGAAACGCGAGCTTATCGATATCAAGCCACAAGGCAAATGTGAATTGAAGTTGGTAGTTTGGGTTTTACACATTCTATAGACATGCCCGCCTGTGGATATCATTTGGAGAGCGGAAGATGTGTTTTGCCTTCCCCACACACACCTACAGATCACATCCCTGGGGAGTTATATAATAAAGAGGTGGCTATTAATTACAAAATGAATCCACGCGGATGAAAGAGAAGATGACGGTTGACGGATATACCAAATTATGGATCTGGCAAAAGTCTCAGAATTTCACCTACTTTCTTATCAATTTATAGGCTCGATTTTCTATTCACGGGCATCGGTGTGCGTAAGATGTGCTCTACTTCTTTTCTTTCTTCTCCTTACACAGCAAACATCGCTTCATCTTATTTTTATGTAGACAGTGACAGCATATCAATTCGTTTTTGAAGGTGTTTTTTGTTTCAAGAGAAAGTGAGAGACGGCAAACACTAAATAGTAATACGTGGAAGGAAGTAGTTCAAGAAGGAAAAGGTTTTGGACTTTGCTTGACAGACTTACACCAGAGGCAAGTGGAACAAGAAAGTGAAGCCCACAGTACAAACAACCTTTCCTGGAACTCAAGTCTGAGACAAAGAATACCTTGAGAATACTATACAATTCCATTCATATCCTGTTAGGTAACTTTCTCTCCCACCTTTGTCTTATTAATATGAAACACGAGAAAATTCACGGTTAAAAGATGGGAGTGGGCGTAGACGATCTTTACATGACAGTGAATGTGATTCAGAATGAATCGTTAAGAAATTGTCTGTGTGGGAGTTAAGTTTATAAACAGCAATTAATGGTGCTGCATTAAGTAACTTACACTTGACATGGAATGAAGTTTACTTGCATTCTCATGATTCCCCTTGATATTTATGAATACTTGAAACATCAAAATAGTCATTGAGACAATGTGTGCTTAGGAAATGGTAATCGAGTCCATCCCCTCTATTGTTAGAATATTAGATAATAGTAGAAATAGACATAAAGAGCATCTGTACAAAGTACAGTTTGGTCTTATTGTGTCATCTTCGGTGGGGTGCATTTATGCGAGTCACACTGTGCACTGTTTTGTACTCAGTATCTAATAATATTCGGTTGAGCCTATCGAGATCGAGAATTATTAATGGAGAGTGAGTTATATAAATTGAAGAGCCACTTGGACTCTCTCATCATTAATACAAACAGTTTGAATGGTTGTGGCTTGCTCATTGAAGGAACTCCCTTTCCATTGTCCAACAGCATACATATATTTGACTACAATCGACAACCTTTTGAGGTAATAATATTCCAGTGTGAGATGAAAGGAGAGATATTGTCTACAGATGGGGTTTTAGAATGCAGCGTAATTAATGCTGTGAGGATACATGATGAAATGATCAGTGGTGTACGATTCCTATCTGTTACAACAAACGCTAAACTGCGGGGGCAGAGCTTGTTAGTTAAAATATTGAGCAACAAACATAATATTGTGGAGGAGATTGGAGGGTAGTGGAAGTTGTATGCTTAGGTTAGGGAAAGGTTTTGGCATCCTCGGCTTTGTTTTTTACCTTTCTAAATAACTCTATGCAGCGTTAAGAAGTAGGTTTCCTTATTTTAAGAGAAAGGTAAAGGAAAGGTAAGTGAAAGTTGTAATTTATTATCGCGGTAGGTTTGCGTGTGTGGTCTTCAGAACGGGGATATTGATTTCAGCAAATTATTAGTTAGGCTGGCTGCCGGAACTTGACGTGACTTGACTAGCTGACTTTTTAGAGTTTTTATATTTTCTCTAACAAGAAATTGTGAGAATTTCTTATTAGACTCTTAGATTTTGCTACATAGACTTACTTTTATTGTGCGAAAAGCTCTCTCATGTCTCTTGATTTCGAGTTTGCTTGATAAGTACCTTCCGCCTGTTGGAAATTAGACGTGGTGTGTTTGCTGCAGGGAGAGTTTATGTCCTAACATCGTTTAAGGGAATATATACATACAGTCAAGACTTCAAGAGTTAAAAGGGTTTTTGTACGTCTGTACACCTAGGCCTTTAGGAATAAGAGTGGGTAGTTCCCTACAACGTTATCAAGTACCAGCTTATGAAATGAGTTTATGCATATTTAACTTCAAAACAAAAGGCAATCTGCACTATATATACTCTGCATTGCTATATATGCTTTCTGTGCAGTAAATAATCTGCTTCATTAGTTTTCACACGCAAAGAGAAACATTATATTGAAAGGAAGTATCCTTGTATTACATCCAATTTACTTCATCCAACACTTCTGGACAAATTGGAACAAGCGAATTGTAGCATAAAACACTATAGGTTTGGGAAATACAAGTAAAAGTAGCACAGGAGTGAATTTCGTGTGGTAATTACATGTGTATTGGCGTTTTGGGCTGATATGAAAGTCTCATAAAAACCTATAAAGGTTTTATGTGATTTTAGGCTTATGTATTATGATAAACAAAGGTACGCTTTTGCCTAGGATTTTTGTCGATAAATCTATAATTGTCGGATGTAGGTGAAACTCCCCAAGTATTTCTTGTAGTGAACGCAATCTATATAGAATAATGTATCGATTTAGCATACAAGAGTAGTTCAACATTGAATTTATTTGGCTTATAAATTACAATACCTTAATAAACTAGAGATTGGAAGTTTCTAAGATATGTTTACGAATACTTTACTACTTAAGCAGAACACAAGGTGGTAGCATAATATTGTCTCGGGCTATTTTAGGGAGATGATCCTGACTCCCAAAGCTTTATTTCAAAACTCCCTTTCTCCCCGACTGTGCAAAGAGAACACCCGTTAGTACACTTAGTATTTCCTGTGGTGACTTTCAACTCATTGTGAGCTGATCCCAGGATTGTCTCTGTAGAAGTGGAGGATGAGAATAATGGGATAAAGGGATCCTCTCCGAGTATTATAAAGACAGGGACCAAATGTTCGGTGTTATGAACACACTCGGAGAGTATCTTCTGAACTATGGGGAACCAGACGTCATGCTTTCTCTTCGAAACTCGATGCACCAAAATGCATGAATGGACAATGAGAATACGCGTAATTGTACGCTGTACTATTGATTGACTGTACAAACTCTGTCCACTGCCGTTACTTTCTGGACAATTTATTCTAAGTGAATGTGTCTTTGTATTGATTTTCTCTTAACGTTTACAAGCTTTTCAAAGGTCATGGAGTACCACAGTTCAAAAGTTCTCACACAGTAAATGAACAAATACAAAATGATACAAATAAGCTGTTGAAAATTCTAATATAACCATTTTATGTGTTAGAGTTTATCCATCTCAGTGGAACCATATTATTTTGTGTGTAGCATGGAAATAGGAAATCACATGCCTGGTGTAAATTTTCTGCCTATAGTGTATGTACAATAGCCACACGGGTACATGCTAATGAGACATTGAGAGATTCTGCAAAGGTGTGTATATTAAATCACACAGAGAACACACACTTCAGATTGAAGAGCAAATGAAGGGCTCCTTCCGTGTGACAAAGGATATGTAGGTCTGCACATTTGAATGGGTCACCGAGCCGCACGTGCTTAATAATGAAAATGCTTCTAGCAAAATTAATCCTGGTTTCCATCTCACAAGAGACAGGGATCCATGTGTTGGCTAATGATCAAATACAATCAAGAAATTGCGAACTACTTAGATTGGACGAGAGTACTTCTAGAGAGACTGTGCAGCAAAATCATCACCCACACATCACCGACAACTGTGGTATATGGAATCTAGGTGGTCTTTATGGCAAAAGGATTCGTGTAGCTGTCGACGAAGGAAAAAGAGCTTCCTCGCACCTCACTCTCTGACTTTGGGAATGCTGTGTATTTGCTTTCCCCTCAGGGTGGCAATGTAGTAGAGAAAGATTACTAATTACTTGTATTCGTTCGTTCATGCTCATATTGCTTCTGTAGATGTCTACACTATCAACTATAGAAATTCTAGAGAAAAAGAATTATTACATTGGTTTCTGGTATTCTTGGTTTAGCAGAGATCTTAAGATTGCAAGAGAAAGCTTTACTACATCTGAGCCAAAGAGAAAATACAATTAAATGAAAAACTCATCTTGGGTCTAGATATTTACCTATTGGTGCAGTGATGTGAGACTCTCACCGATAGACTCTCGGCAGAATGAACTCTCAAGAAATAGTTTAGATGATATTTGATGGTTCAATCAATTGCTACTGAGATATCTTGGAGCGTTTTCACTTTTTGACATAAAGTGAGACCGCAACAGACTAAAATAAGAATAGGAATTGAAAGGAGAGTGAAATTGAATCGATTTTTGTTCTCTTATTATAGTAATGCAGCTGTGTGCACAAACATCAAATACTTTTGGGTAGTTGTAAAGATTGGGTTGGGGAATCGGGAATCTACTTATTGATTTTTGGTTTGAAGCCTGAAGTCTACTAGCATAGATATATGGAGAGAGAGAGACCATTTCGGACGTACAGACTATTACTACTTCACGGTATTTCCTAAGGTGCTACACACGTACATTTTAGTTTGATGCTGCAATAGCTGCAGAAGAGAGTACCAGTAGTATGTACTACAGTGTCGGTAACCCACATTTTAGAGAATTGGATCCGACCGAACGAGCAGTGGGACTGATAAGAAGGACTCATTTCCAAATGGTTTTCCTCTACCACCACCACCACCACCAATATTGACTTAAAAAGGACTTTCTCTCGTCTTTCGTAGGTCTCCACTGCCAATCCAATCTTGGATGGGTACAAGTAATCTGCTAAAAATTCAGGTCGACTCGTCGTCTCACAAGACGAACTTGCGCTTTTGTTTTCTCCCACGTGTGCCTTTCTGTCAAGAGTTATAACTTGTTAAAAGACTTTTTCTGTTTTAAATTCACAAGGTTGTTTGAACTCGTGGCGATCCCTTTGGAGTATTATCAATCATTACACAAAAACGTCGTGCAATTACCCTCAAGGCACAATACCAAAGGACCTTTATGAGAGTGAAAGGTTCTTTTGATGTAAATTAAATTCTTGGGAAACTGATACCTAAATGGTGTGCCAGAACAAGGATCTGGTGATTTGGTGTGAAAAGAAAAAAAGGTCGTGATATGTGGGGAAAGCATCGATGTGAAAGTAAATGTGTAGTATAACCATAGAGGAGGGCTAGTGTATGTGTATGAGAAACATGTTTCGGACTACATTGACATGGACAATCAAGTAGGTGGGATGAAAGCATGAACTCACCATTTAAAGTGAGCTTGTGTGGGAAGGACAGTTAGAAGAGGAAGTTGGATGTAGTACACTCTTCACGTAGATTTTTGCGAAGAAGTATTCAAGATCAGTTGAGGCTAAGAATGGGTATAAGAAAGTTTTATTTCTTTCGAGGGTAATGTGATGGTTTGAAGATAGTGGAGAATGAACTTCTTCGTCTCCTCGTTGTGTTTGCATGAAAGACTTTCACTTCCACTTTCTCCCTTGGCCTCTTTCATTTTGAACAAAAAATTTGAATTGCAAATCTCATTCTTCTCGCCTTTTCGCGTTTCCCAATCACAGCTTGAAGTTGAAGGGAAACCAGAGGACCGACGTGGATGGAGTGTGTGGTGTACATTCTGTACGTTCATTCTGTACATGCTCCACACACTCTTAGTGTTCTTTTTATTATTGCTCTTTCTCACCGACACACTACAATGGGTCGACGAATGTGCAGTCTTTTACAATTTACAATAGCCTAACTCCTTGCGAATCAGGGCACAACAAAAACACCAAAATCTCACGATTACAAAGCATTCTACTTCAAGTCACAAAACTGCAGTATAGTCTGTGTGCAGGGATTTACAGGGAAGGGAGAGAGTGAGACGGAGGGAGAAAAAAATCCTGAAAAATGGACCTTTAAATATCCCAACAAACATTTTCTTGGCTGCAATAAAAGAAACGTATTTATGATATTGTGGGAAAAGCTTAGGAAAAATGCAATTTTACTGTTGACTATATTGTGTGGTTCTTGCCAGTTCTGGTTAAGCTTAACTGTCCTCTGTATAAAGTTGGGCGTGGAAAAATCTTTTAATGTAATCGAGGAATGATGTCCGCAATAAAGAATTCATGTTTAACTAAATGTTGCAAAAAATACGGAGGATTTGGAATGCTGGTCTTTGCAAGTTAAACGGAATAAAGGTTTTCACAATTCAAGAACAAAAGGTACGAAGAGTAAAAGAACTGTGGTTTTGTGGATGAACAATACTGAGATACATGTTAACTATGCTAGAGACTCTGTGCAGAGTTTAGGACGTGGTTACAAATTAGGCGAAAGCTGAGATGGAAAAATGGAACAAGAAATATAAAAAGGAGACTTGGGAGAAAGCAAAGATAAAGAAAGGCCTGTGACTGCCATGTGAGTGTGTGCGTGAAGACTTGTTCTACACACTATGAGACTATAATATACGAATATAAAACTAGAAGAATACCAACACTACTAAAGCTTTGGTTTGGGAAAGAAAAATCGGAACAACGATTGCGTGTGGTTGGTGAATTTTGATTTCTTGCTCGGTGGCTTCACAATGTGCGATATACCACAAAAACCGATTTATTCTTGAGAGAATTCGAGTTGTCTTTAGCCTAATTTATTTATTGCACATTTTTATTCACTTTTCAGAGGAAAAAGAATTTTCAACTACAAAAGGGACGTCAGAGTAAACCACGAAGGTTTGGATGAGAAATGGTCCTTATTCATTTTGTATTCTATTAGTGTAACCTTGTATTCTAGGCACAAAATGAATATTTTCTCCGGTCTTTCTCTCCACGGATATAAATGTGTGGGGGTGTTTCTCAACTATTGATTTGGGATGTTCAGGTCTACTCTTTTGTGGTTTGTGTGATGTGGAAAAAGTAAAAAGTACAAGCATAGTGCAAACTTTCGTCCAGACTTTTGACTTTAAAGTTTGTACTTGTTCGCTTTGTCCATTGTATGAATGCGACTACTGCAAGCTACAAAGTAAAAAGTATACTAGTTTGATGTTCTAAGCTTTTAAGAGATAAAGGAGTGTAAGGGTCTACTACAGTCTACCTAACCTAGGTATAATTTATAGTAAAACTGAAAGCGAATTATTGGTCGTAAAGTGTTACCTCGGAATACTAATTCTGCTCAACTATCTTCAGTCCTCTGAATTAATTAGAATCCCAGCGGGATATGTAGCTTTATACGGTGATCAACTTCTCACTGCCTGTCACAATCATTTAACTAAATGATTTCAAGAATTCTAATTCTCAGAACTTGTGTAATGGTTCTTTAGATTCCAGTTGGTGCGTAATATATCACTTGAGTGTCATATTCAGATTTCATACACTCGCATTCAGTTCCGCTTTGGCTTAAAACAAGTGAAACTGCCACCACCAATACATTAGTTGTTGTGAAATGCAGACAAATGTTTATTATGCGTGGATACTCTAAATTATAAATTCTAACGAACCATAAAATTTTATAATAAATGTAAATTGAGTAATAAAGAAAAGGAAAATCAATAAACTAAAACTTTCATCACATTATTTATTAAACAGCTACTGGTCCGTTTACTTCAGAGTGAAAGTACGAAATAACTCGAGTAATTTCCTAATTTAAGCTCCGCAGAAATGGTACGCTAAATACAAATGCTGTGTACATACTTGACCCTGAGCTGACTGCACGAGAGCGTGACTACTTGTAAGTATTATTACTTTCTTGTGCCTACCTGAAGCATCAGCCTTCATTCAAGAGGAAACGGTGGTGCCGGAAGTGAGCTTAATTTCCGTTGTTACATCATTTTGTTTGTATCATCATCTCATGCAGTCCACTTTCATAACCCCAATGTCTTGTGTTTTGTGTAACATGCACTTCCCAAATGGATAAGCAGGGTGCACAATAAAGTGTGCTGTCATTCAAAGCCACAAACTCATAATGGCTCATGGTCTTCTGCTTCGTTAATGTATTCCACGCAGGGAAGCCTATTTTGTTTCTACCAGGAAGATGCTGATGCACACAAGAATGTGCGCCAGGCTTTCATTCAGATTGTTTAATAATGAGTAATTGTCATGAAGAAACCGTGAAATGGTGAATCGTGATGATATGCTCAGTGTGTTATGTGTATTATGGCGAAAGAACAATAGACTCCTTTATCAGAACGAAGCAATGCCTACGGTTTGAAATGAAAGAAAGCCACTCCTAAATAATGGCTGGAAAGTAGTTGGGTGAAAGATGAATAAGGTAATTTCTGACGTCTTTTTGCTGTCTCTTGCATTCTCTCATTCTGAGGAAATTACCTAACAAAAGCGTGTCTTGTCTCAAAGTCAGATAAGTCCGTGGCGTTTCTTCAGGTCTTTGCTTGTATCTTGAAATTCATGAGAACAAGTCTCTGAGATTCTTTACTTCATATTGTGTGAGATACAATCTTCCTCCTTTTAATCCAAGACAAGAAGACAGACGGAGAAATTCAAAGTCTAATTAGAAGTGAACGTCATCATCGCCCTGCTTAATTGCCAATTGTCAGAGTCTATATATACAGTATACAAGTACTCAGATGGTATGTAGAAAACTGCAAAACTTACAACTGTGACATGTTCCCATTTATTTCCTCGTAAGCGAAAGTCTTGCGTAGTTAAGTATGGTATAGGCACTTTTTCCTCCCTTTACGCAGTGTAAAGCCGTATTGAACATGCAAGTTATTTTCCTCAGAGGATAAATTAAATTGGATCTCTTTGTCTTCCTTTTTTACACGAGACATCCCATTCCCCCGATGATGATCATGTTGATGAGATGCATGAAAAAGTCATGAATCTTTCTTTCCATTCCCTTTTTATGCATTTATCCTTGGACAAAAGATTCCTCACTGGTAGTTCATTATCATATCCACACTATAAAAGTGTATCTAACATATTACGAGCATATGCATATTGTCATGTGCGCGGGCGACATTAATCAAACTACCTGGAGAGACTGTAGTGTGGAGCTTAATTGAACACGTGTTCGTTAAACTTGTTTCCAATTCTTTGAAGCCATTATGAACTACACAGGAAATGGTTAAGAGTTTGATTTTGATCATAAAATCAATGAAACTAATTACAAGTAGAACGCCTACTAGTATCTCGATTATACGTAGTCTGTTATATGATTAATGCGTTTTTTATGTATTTTTGCACAGGTTGTATCAGAAAATGCTGTCTGCGTGATTTTCTCGTGCTAGTGAGCGTGTGCCGCATTATGCATAAGTATGAGATATTGTTAACCATTACACAAGCGAAATTAGACACTTGCTCAGCGAAAGGGACATGAGGAAAAATCTCAGTGGAAATCTGTGTCTCAAAATCTATCATAAACTTTTCCATTTCACAGCTGACTGATTATCCAACTTTGTTTATTAAAAACAGAGTTCATAAATATGCAAATTTGAATGAGCACAGACCTCTTGATTCCAAGAAAACAAGAGGGTTTTTAAGCTGGGAAGAAAACTTTTGGACAAGCAAGACGTGTATACGTGTAATATGCATGGAAGTTGGAGCTGATGTTTGAAAAGAATAAAACAAAAATGTGACTCGTTTGTAAAATATTGGAAGCATATTTGCAACCTCCTGACTGGTAGTGATACACATGAGTGTTTCTGGAGACAAAAGCTGGAAGCTGTAAAGACATGTATGAAGTACGAAGGGAAGCGTGTTTCGAAAATTCGTCGCATCTCGCATCTGACTTTTCTCTCAAAATTGTTGATCCAGATGGATGAAGCGAAAGTCACGAAATAGGAAAGTTTACATGGTTCACACACCAGTAGGGATACAAAAATATATATGGAATTAGACAACCTATCTATTCGTCGGTTGTCAGGCAAGTTGACTTTTCGTGCGGCACTGTCAACTTCTTGCTATCGTACACATCTTTTGAGCAATACGTTTATGTAGGCTCTATAGGCTCAATATGAAACAACGGTTACACAAAGACAGAAAATGCATCTCGTTTTGTGCAGAAACTTGCTGCGATTTACTGACAAGTTGTGCTGCATTCTAAACCAAGGAATAACAATTTCGGCATGTACTTTCTGTTCAATAGGACAGCTAAGTTCCTTTAAGTTTCCGCACTTCTTTATATTCCAAAACATATTTGATTTTGAGTACACAAGGACTATTAAATTAGAAGCCAGCAGAAAAATGAGAAAAATCTGTTTAATAAGTAGACACATTTGCATATTTCTTTTACCAAAAAGTTCCAGAGAAATAAGGAGTTAGTAGCAGAATGATAAATGAGGAATTTTAGGTTGCTCTCTTGAGATCTTTTTGCAAGGATTATGGCAGTGCAATGTAGTAGAAGTATAATACTAGTTACTGTGGATGATACAAAAATTTTGTTATTAAGAAAAAATGGATACGCTTGCATACAAATGTTGTCAGCTTTTCATGACAAATGATTTATCGTTACTTTCTATGGAGTCAGAGTCACTTTGTTTTTGTCAGTCTTAGTCTTCCACTTCGTCTCGTCTACTTGTTAGTCTTTAGCGCATGATTACAGTCACAAAAATTACTAAAGTAGTATTTCATCACAGATCAGTTGGTTTAAGGCGTAAGTATGTATTATAGATAGTTTAGTACTTCTAACTTCTAATAATAGTACCCTACGGTCGGATACATTAACTATAGAGTATTGTACGATGTATATCCATCTATATGTCGCAGTCTATTATTGTGTAAGCCTACGTCTAGAACTGGATCATTGAATTATGTGTCATTTGGTATCCTCCATAATTAATCCATTTGAACAACAAAAACCAGCTTAAAAGACAATGTTTAGTGTGGTGTGTGTGTAGCCGGCTGGAGAGGAGATGATAAATGGATAAACATTGGTACTGAAGTAGGGAGAGACGTCGTAAAATATTCAATGTAATAATGGTACTAGTAGGATTAAGATTAGATAGACCACAGGACACACAAATCTTCCTTGCACACAGATGCTCTGTCTCCACTCCCTGTGTGTTGGATTGCAGGAGTATCTTCCAGCAGAGTGTTGTTACATACGTAACAAGGGAGAAATCATCGGTGTGTTGTTCCAGAGCAATATGGATACACTCGGAACTTCATTTTGTGTATGGGATCAACTATCAAAAACTCATTATGCACGGGGAAGCCGAAGGAGAGGAAAGCTCATCATCTTTACTTTAACCTGGTTCCTTGTGCAGCCTCAGTGGAGAAATCACATGGAATTCTGAGCCATACGCGTATGTGTTTGGTGGCTGGAGGAAAGCAGCAATATGTGCAATGTGTGTTTGGATATAAGTAACATCAGAGCTTGTACAAATGCACTACAGGTACATTAGAGACTATACGAGAGAAAGATGGGAAAAGGAGAGAGATTATTATTACTTGAGAGCCTTACCTACTCCCACCACCACTACAACAATCCATAATTTAAGTGAGACTTTTGGAAAACAAGATGTGATAGGGAACAGATGATAAAGGAGATGAAAGAGCCTGTTTACAAAATTAAGTTGACTGCTTCCACTGCATAATAACACTCTTCTTCCGTGAGGAAATGTGCGACAAGCCTCAAATACAACTTTCCCTTTTTACTCATAGTAATATAATAATGTTATGACGGTGTGGGCTTCCTTTCCAACTTCCATTTGGCTTGTGTGCCGGAGATATTATGTGCTTTTCTTTTGTCTCATCTGTGATACTGAAGGTATTATGGGGGATTCCTTGTTCTAGTGGGAGGTAGCAGTTGTGTCAGTACACACACACAGCAAGGCACAAGGCGTACACAACGTGGTGGGAGAAAGCAACCACCGAAAAGTCTTTTGGACATAATCTAATGCTTACACTTTTACTTGGTACACAAGTCATACCAAAGAAAAGGTAGAATAGATGTGAAAAAGGCCAGTGGAGGAGGGAGGAAGACACACGAGGATATCACGGAGGAGTGTGGGAATATGCCTAAGGAAGTAGTAAACTGAGATAGCTTTCTCTCTTTCAAGTTTTGGTCTAGTGCCTTCCTCCTTCTTCGTGGAAGTTGGGAAAGATAAGTACGAATAAAGTTTGTACTCTCTGTTGTCCAATAGTTAAGATTTATATCAAACCAGCCACTCTCTTCCAGTTTTGCCTCTTAGACTTTATCTTTTGGTAAGGAGAGAGAGGACCAGAGGACACATAGGACCACCAAGTCTTTTAAACCTTCACTTCTTACACACTTTAAGGACTTTCAGAGTCACTGAAATGCCCAGAGATTCGTGTGTGTCATGTGTGTATGCGTCATAACATGTAAGTTTAATGGTCTTTTTATGATGACATTGTCTCCTAAACATATATTACATAATATTTCTTTCGCAATCGAATCATCCAAACTTTATGAGGATACGATAAACTGTCAAATGTTATTATCTTTCTTGTGGTTTTATTTTTACTTTTGTGTGTATTACAACCTCCAGAAAGAAAGGACACAAGTTGAAGGATAATAACTTCCTACCTTAACCTAAAATTAGTTTCCCTTGCGGCATAAATCTTTCTTGTTGTGGGACTGAGATTAATAAACGCAAGGTGTGTGAAAGTTTTAAGATAAGAATTAAAAAATCCTGTATATGGATACTTCATGAAAGTAAGGCTGATATACAACTTTAGCACTGTCCACTGCATCATACAGTTTAGTGCTGGCTTTTTAGACTGGTAATTGTTGCTCAAGAGTTTTGCGGAATCTCTCATGATAAGACATACGAGAAGGTCAAGCAGTTGTAAATCCAGTAAATTACATCCCTTAACTTAGTAGTGTAGTTCAAGTACATTGTGATGCATTACTGTCCATTCTGCTTAGTTTCAAGAGTTCTCAAGATCCCCAAGTAAGTGCATTTGTCTTCTAACTTTCTCCACAGATTCTTTAACTCTGTGTGGATAAGGAAGGATGTACAATGAACAAGTAAATGTAATTTATGTGGCTTGTATCTCTTGTGCAGTTGGTTCTGTGAACGTACTTTATCAGCATTAAAGAACTCATGAATTACAGCGTGTAAGTTACTTTTAGTGACTCCCTATTTCATTTGTACTTCACGTATAATCGAGATAAACTTTGGAGTTTGGAGTAAAGAGTCCTCCCAGTCTTGTCCTGTGTCACACTTGTTTCGTTTCAATTATCACTGTGGTGGGATTTTTTCTAGTGATTAAGTCATCTCTACTTGATAACATAATTCATTGATAGTGAAGTTGTATTGTGTTTTTGTAGAGATACACACACACAGAGAGAGAGAGAGGGAAAAGAAAGCACGTACACACGAACCAATACAAACAACCAGATATGTTTTAGCCTATAATTTATTCTTTGCAAAGCAACATATATTTAGTTGACTAATGCAACATTATGTACAGCGACTTCTACTCGTTTATGAAGTTTGATAACGTCACATGCATAAATCTTTTAAGAAAAGATGTCCTGCCATCCCAACTGAAGTTTAGGAGATATATCAAATGGATATCGCATGAAGACATAAAAAGAGAAAGTTTTGTGGGCCATGCGAGGCAGACGTTGGACGAATAAGTAGTTTGATGAGTTTGTGAATATCAAAAGCGAATGCTCTTCTATCAATAAGACATTTGTCAGTGTAGCAGTGGCAAGTCATTCCCCTGACTTCCGAGTGTCTTCTTGCAATAATTATGCGGGGTAAAAAGTTCTTGAGAAATCACAGGATACTAAACTTCCTTATACAAGGATATTATTCGCGTAGATTTATTAAAGATTTCAATGCACTCCCGTAAGCATGAGTCCCCATGTGTAGCCGTGTCTCTTACAAGTAAACTGAAGTTCCATTAAGACGATGACCAAATAAGCCATAACAATTTTTATGAATGAGCATTAGCTCGTAATGGAACATGTCTTTCAAGAAAAGCACCCTAATCATCAGGAGCTCGTGTTAAAGTTACAAAATCCCGTGGATTTCCACCCACTATTACCTTTCTACACTTTCTTATTCCCATATCATTGGTTCCCATTCACACAAGGACACTTCCGTCCGCAGATCTTGTCTGTAAAAGAGAATTTTTTGTACCGGATAAGGTTATTCTCTACTTGAAATTACACTTTGTTGTGTTGAATTCAAAGAATACTTTTTATGTGAAGCTTTTGTGTCTTGTCTCATCATCTAGATGACCTCATCCTAACCCTCTTTCTCGCCGTTTTCCCTTCAGGATGAAGAAAAAGAGGGGTTGTGTGTATGCAGTCTGAGTAATGCACGTAGAATAGTGGTGGTGGTTCCGTGAAATTGAAAACTTCTTTACTCGTTTGAAACTCACAAAGTCACTTAAGGATGAAATGGACTATGGACTATGGACGGAGGTAGAAAAAGTACCTTAAAGTAAGTAATAAAGCTAATGGCAAAGGGAGAGGGGGACGAGGAATGTCCACTTCTATTCACTTTGTGTGTATTACATAACATGTGTGTGTATGTGTCTTTCGAGGGTGGTCCAAGTGTAACTTTCTCCATTTCTCAGTCTCGTTTATGTAGAGGACATAATATGAAAGATGATGTCTCTCTGCCTCTCTCCTTCTTCCGTCTTTAAGGAAAAGACTTGGAAATCATATAAATGGACACCGGGCACGAGGAGACGTGTAATTTGGCTTGGGTTACAACTGTATGTCTAATGATGAGTCAGATTATAACGAAGACTGAAAGCTGAAACAACATGAGTTGAAGGTGTAAAGAAGGAGTTCTTGGGGAAGATGAGTGCAGTTGCAGTCAGGAGTTTAGAAGTAGATGGGAATAAAAGTCTAGAGAGTCTAGACTACTTGTCTAGAGAGTTTAAAGGCCAGACAAACGACTCCCTATATGTGTTTGTCCGTGTTATGCGATGAATCGCACTTTGAATGGAATGTTTGATCAAGAGAGGCTAAAAGTGAAAGGAAAGCAGCTATTTTACTAACAACTGACATCTTCTTCTCCTCCAGACATTGTGGAGTGAATCTGTTTCTTTGTTGATTCTACTATTTCATCCTTTCTTATCTATTCATATTAGCTTTCACTTTGTTCACTTTTCTGTTTGCTTTTTCCTGGAGTTTTTCTTTCTTTTCAGTGCCAAAGAAAGTGTTTTCCGCTGGGCTATTCAGATGAAAGAAATGGTCGCTGGTGCAAATGAAACAGATGCGTGTTATCAGCTTGTATCTTATCGGGTAGGCGGGTTTGGTACTTTTCTACTTTGCTTCTGTTGTCTATAGGAAGCCCCTGAAAATAAACTAGTTCACTGTGAACATATTTACATGAAGAATATTCGTTTCAAACGGATGGGTATGGATTTCTTATTGTAAAGATTCCGGAAGTAAATATTATATACTAACTAGTATTTAACTAACTTTCTCATATCCTAAGCCAAAATTGTTACACTGAAAGAAAACACAAGAAATGTAATGCATTTACTGGGAGCATGTCACACACTGTAATAGGAACGTGAAATTAGTTTCCTGTAAAAGGAAAGGTTAACATACCCTTTGGTTGGTTTGGGTTGAACAATACTGAAAAATAAATACATCGCAGCGTGAGACGAATCACACGTAGTCCATAGTCCACATACATACGGTGTGGTTGGACTATGAGTGGTCAAAATCTGGTTTAGATCCGAGTAAATGAAGCATCACATTGTCATTGGATGGATAATGGTCCATTCTATACATGCCAACCACTACATAGTAATTTGTATTCATTAATTTGAAATATGTTCTCTGACCACAGCAACTATTGTCCCCATTTGACCCATTTCTGTCCGTCTGACGTTGAACGTGTCAGAATATTTCCGAGGAAAATGCAATAAATGAAATTTATTCTCGCAGCCTAATGAGACATGAGAGCAATTTCATCCATAACGATCACAAATAATAATAATCCCATTTGGAGTAGAAAGAGATGATCGATAGGCTGCGGAAGAATTCCTGGATCTACCTGAGTTGACACAGCTTTCACGTTTAACCAAACCGTGAGGTCAATCTCTATTTTGGGTATTGCTACTGTGTGTGTATGTGTGTTTTAGCGACCAAGAAATGCTTCATTTATTTATGGATTTTAATCAATCTGGACTCTGGTTGAGTGAGGGAGGACGCGAGTAGGATTGCGTAACCCGGAGAGAGACGTACAATTTCCTGTGCGAGATACCTGGATTTTTGGCGAAAGGGCCGGAATCGGAAATTGCAAGCACAATAAAGCATGATTTATTTCATGGACCGGAGTCGGAAAAATTATTAGCAATATCCGCCTTCACACAAAAATGGAGTGTAACGCAGGTCGTTCATAACCAAAGAGAACTAGAGCTAGAGGTGCTTGAAGACTTGGGAGTTTAGGAAGCTGGTAAAGCTGGTCTCTGCTGGACATGGAGAAAGTTTAAGTAAAGTGAGTACGGTGGTCGTTGGTATGCAAATCTCTCTTGTCAAACTTTCATGATTTGTTGCAACTACTTTCTCTCTTTTGTTCCTTATCTTTCCTGTGTGTACTCCTTATATACTCCTTAATAATACTAGGAGAGGTAGAAGTACCTACAAGCAGTATGGGGCATTCTGCTTGTCTGACCTTTACTCTTCGGCTGTTAGCTGTGTATATGTGTGTGGGTACATAACGCAGAATTCTCTCATGGAAATTACACGTTTAACTCCTCTACTTCTCACAGTCTCACTTTTTATGACACACAGAAGTAAAAGTCAAACAGTTTTACTGCCCGTAGTCACACATTCCGTATGTTTAAGAGTGCAAGATTTATGCTATCTACAAAGGACACAACACAACCCTTTTTTCGTACTTGCCAACCTTCATAAACAGACGGAATTCTTGTGTGGTATGCATGGAATTCTAATCAACAGAGGGATATTCACGTTTATTTCAAATGAGAAATGGTTTTGCTTTTAATGAAATCTGATACAAGCCCCTTGTCACTTTATTGATGACTTATCATTAAGACTTTCGTCGTTTATTTGGGAATGACGCATACGTGTACAATGTAAATGGATTTTAATGCAAATAAAGTATCGCTTAGTGTAAAGGCTTTCGGTATAAAAAATAATGATAGGGTTAATCAACGTTCTTTGTATGTGTAGTAGCGTGGGTATAATTAAAATAGGTTTTTATTCAACAACATGAGAATTTATACTGAAATTCTTTCCTAAAAGCTCAAAATACTAAAATATTTAAGTGTGTGTTGTATGTGGTGAACTGCGAAGGAATTATATGAAGTTATTTAGCTCAAGACAAGAAACAAGAAATGTGGACATGGGGGTGTCTTTGGTAAGTGTTGAGGTGAAATCATAATTTGAAGAAAGGTGGAAATTCCTACGACTATTATTGTGGCTTTTATTTTATTTATTGTACGTTAATTACGTGGAATTCGTTGTCCTCTTTAGGTAATTGACCGTCAGCAGGGAACGAATAATAAGTAACGTGACCTTTTGTTTGTTTTGAATGCTATGCAAATGGTGAGATAGTGTGCATGTGAGAAGTAAACCAGGCGTAATAATATAATTGTAGGCTAACATTAGAGCAATGTGAATACATAATTGTGTGTACTTGAGCGTCTCTACTTAATTAAGCGCAGCTCATCGTCCGTTAATTTGATAATTAGCATATTGAGTTTCTGGAGCCTTAAGGAAGTAATTATTACCCAGGACTCAGTGGTACGAATTTTTTACATGGTATAGAGTAAATTACAAAGGTATGATTTAAATAAAATGCTTACCTGGGATAATTATATTGATTGAAATCAAAATCCACATCATCGCAACTGCAGGTGCTCCTCGTAACCTCTTCATTTTGGATGATTAGAAACTCTTCTGTGGAATTCGGAACGACTTCTTAGTAAATACTAAAGAGTTTTTGTCTTAAACTTGTGTGTAGTACGGAAACTTTCACAAGAAAGGTTTAATTTATTGAGTTCAAGAGTTTTGAAGTAGAAAATCTGTGTGTAATAACTTTGGCCTCTGTAGGTAATCGACAAAGATTTGAGTGAGATAACCTTGCTATTGAACCAAGAGCGGTTTAGTCTTTAGTGTTCAATGTTCAATACTATTTACTCCTGTGGAGTACTACTAGATTAGTCTAAAGAGGGAGTAGAAAGTAACTAGTAAATCACTTTCACTGTTCAATAGTTGACAAGGACCGGGTTGTGGTCATACAATAAGCACGAACTTGTTCTTAGCCGTAGTTGAATGCGTTTTAGATGAATTATATGATTTATGCTAAGATTATCCGTAGAGAAAGTTGGGAATAGAAGACACAGGGAGAACAACAGACTCGGAATAAGTAGAATTGCTTTCCTCTGTGTGCTCCTGTGTGTGCAAGTGTGTACTTTACGCACGTAGTTAGGATCTTTAGTGAAGTGTACTTTACTAAAGAGAAAGTAGAATTTCTCTGGAATTGGGAAGACTGAGGCTTTCTATTTGTAAAGTTGTAATGCAAAGATATCAAAGAGGTGGTGGTGGGAAATAGACTCCAGAAAAGATGGAACTGTGTCTCGCTCCCTGACTCTTTCAAGTGACTTCTCAAATGCTTTGCTCAACGAAGACTGAGAGAATCCCAAAGTGAGCTACGGGTTTTAACTCACATAGACACGTACTGTTGTACATCGATCCCTCATGTTTCGAAAAAACACCCTAATTTGAGTGACTACTTTTCAATTCAGTCTTTCCTAGCTGCGTGTGTGTGTGTGTGGATGTAAAGGATACTGCGTGGGGTGGGTTGCTTCTATTCAGAGCCATTCAGAGGTTGTATAGTTTCAAAATGCTCCTTATTCGTAGAGTGTTTAGGCGTCCCTGCGCTTTCCTATTAATTCTGGAGAAGGTTTGGAAATTTATGAATGTTTGGAGTTTGATTCTGATAAGATGAATTATGAAATAATGAATATGGATATATATATTAGTTGTACCAGGTTATGCTGAGTAGTTAATTAATGAGTTTGATTTGTTAAAATACATTTGAAATTCGTATATATGTCGAACACAACCCGACTCCAGAACAACCGAACATACAACAAGTAAATGAGTTAATATATTTTATTTTGGCAGACTGGAAAAGAAGAGAAAGTGTGAGTGGGTGGAATTCAGTCGGAGGTGGAGGAGTGGACAGCGTTGTTCAGCACTTCTTGGGTCTCCACCCAACTGTACGCGCGACGCCGTTGACCCCACAAACTGAATTTCCTGGCCACCACCGAATCGCCTGTTTCCTCTGGAATATTTATTGTCACCTGCCAAACTGTCTCTCCCTGCAAAGCAATTAGGAATTATTGTACTCACGCTTTAAATTGTCCTGTCTTCAGTGGGACGGGAATAAGAATAATTCGCTTACGTATTTGTTGACTATCCTCTTGAGAATAGTGACTTCCAACTCACGGTCAAAGACGATCTTCTTAAATGCTGCTGTTTGGATGCAATCCCAGTGATCGCGAGGGGTGTCTCGTCCAGCACGGGGGCCGTAACGCGGCGGGAAAAGCCAGTTGGCACTCCACGGCTGCCTCGAAATTCCTGGCACATCGTGTCTGGAGCAAACAAAGGTGGGCAAACGAGGCACACACGGCTTCTCCAAAGTCAATCAGGCGGATCTGAAACAGAAGGGCAATGAGAGATGACGCCAATAAGCGTGGGTTCGCTTGCAAGTCGATAGCGTCATACGTACCAAGTAGGGCCGTCCAGGGAGCTGGGTTTCGTTAACAGATAAGACGCGGCCTCGGTACCACTCAGACTCGAACTTGACAGCGACATAAAGTCCAACCATCACGTCCATTGCAGACTTGATCGTCTGGCACATAGCTTGTTCAACGCTCATCGGATTGTTGTAGTCATCTCTGTATCAACCATGCAAATGAGGATTCAGAAGTCAGTTTTAACTTCACTTCGACATTCTCCACTAATTGTAAGTTGCAACTCGAAAATTAAGCTGAGTTAAGAGACTTACTGAAGGCCCTTCATCACCTTATCCTCGGCTGCCCAGAAGTCTGAAGAGATGATAAAGAATGACGAGGGGCTCACGATGGCCCCACAAACGCCCTCCACAATTTCCTCTTTCTTCTCATTTTGGAACGTTTCGGAAACAAAAACCCTGTCTGCAAATCGCTCTATCTCTTTACCACATTCAAAAAACCCTTCAGCGCAACCCTCCTCAAAATACTGATGAACCATTTCCCACGACATGGTGACCTGACCTAACGCTCCGGCAGTTCCTACAACTTTAGACCCGGCTACTTCTTTTGTTATCGTTTCCCTTAGCTAACCTCGACTCAATAAACCAAAACTTAACCTTATCGTACCTGACCTGATTATCAATGAATTGATTGATCTTTTACCCTAAGTTAAAGAAGGACGCTTAGTCCACCACAACTACTTTTCTCGGAATGCGAATTCACGACGATATTCCAGCCTTTAAAAACGGAGGACACAAGAGCATGATACCCTTTGTATTCCCATAAGTACTCTCACACCCACAATACGTATATTCTATTCAGCAAACGCCATTCAGAAGCCTTCCATTCGCCCAGGACAAATGAGAAGACTTCTTAGTTAGCGAAGGTACCAGGGAGATTAAATAATTCCTTGGGCAGATTGACTAGGAAATTGACATTGAATACTGAATTGAAACAACAGGGAATCAAGTCGAATGAACTCTGATGAGAGCAGGAGGGGCGAAGAAATAATAATGCAGTGGGTGTAAAAAATAAAGTGCGAAGTAATAATGAAGAATATTTAAAAAATCCTGATTTAATGAAAGTCTTTTTAAGCACATAAATCATATCTTGAAGGCTGAGGGTAGAGAGGAGATCGGAAAAGATGGGAGACGAAGTTCTGGGAAAGGAAATATGACAGTAGACTGGCTTTATTCGTGAGATTAACACTCATATTTCTCCCCTTCTTCCATTTAATTACAAAGAATTAATTTCCAAGATGACGATGTCATGTCACTAACCACAACATCTATTTCAACGCCAACCTCCCTCCCTTGTTCCATGTCGTCCCTGTACGTCTTGAGCAATACAGCCCATGGCGCGGCTAACATAGGAGACAATTTCACTTTGGACTGAGGGGATTGAGTACACTGTCTTGTTTCCACAAGATTGGGTGTACATAATGACATCATGAAGATCAAATTGACAATACAGAGTTGGATTCATAAGCAATTGTCTTTCACTCTAATGTCTGGAGCTTCTTTTAGCAATCTCAAAATCTCAATATGGTTGATTGGAATGTTTCCCTAAGCCACCGCATTTGGATAATTTGGGATCACTTTGGGATGGAGTGAGAGAGAGTGAGTGAAAGAGTCAATTATTTTGTCTGTATGAAAAGTATATCCATAAAAGAAATTTCCGGAAAGAAACTTTATTGCGGAAGTCCATCAAAGTATCTGTGAGTTGTGTGATTTTAGAAGGATTGGTGAAATCGGATAGGAATATAGGAAAGTATAGACGTAAGTGAAGTAAGAGTAAAGAGAAAGGAGAAATGAAAAATGAAGCCTCAAGACAAAGAATCAGGGGGCATGAGTTCTCATCAATCACAAGTGTCTCCGTGAGTTAGTAAGCTTTTTATTTTCTATATATGAAGCTGAGAGATCTAATTTCATCGGGATCCGTATCAAATTCCTTTCTTTTATATTTCTCCTGTCATTTCCTTACTTTTAGCCCAGTCAATTTGGGCTTATGTGATCACCTGTGTCGTCCGTCCTTCCGCATGCAGCATTTCCCACTTTGGG
>JAQGAB010000508.1:0-26031 GCA_034696565.1 Isotomurus graminis | reverse complement strand
ATAAGGCCCTCTGTGCGGATTTGCATTCAGAATCAAGGGATTCATGCTAGTCTCACCGAGCCCGGACCTTTCACCTTCCATAAGCCGGGAGTGAATGCACAGCGGTAGATCAATAATTCATGAAACCCCACTGATGCATCTCCAGAACTTACCTTCTCCTTCCCGAGTCTTGTGAATGAATATAAATCTATTGCAACCCACTCCACCTTGTTATGAACTGACTTTGCTACAAAAGGTTTGTCCATGAGTTACTCATTAAAGCTGCCATCCACAAAATTTTCTGCTCGGTGCTTCTTCCCTTTCGTTTGTGATGCAACTTGGCAAGCAAAATTAAATCTGAGCCTTTCCCGTTTTGAAAAATCTAATCAAGTCTCAAATCCCATTACAATTCTATACAATTTTACATTCGGTCTTCATGACATAATTGGACTAACGAGTTCTACAATTTCTAATTAAATTTGTTTGCTCTGGTTAATTAGAATGAAACTTCGCGTGTATAGTTTCATCATTTGACTCATAATTTATTGTTTGACCAATGCATACTGTCTAAAGTCTAAATGTAAATTCAATTTATATTGCTATGCTGTACGTGTTTTATTCATTCAAGGGTGCAATTCCAGTTTCCCTCGTGTGTAATCGTTGTGTCATATTGAATTAATCTTTTCTCGGTTTATTCAAAAAGTCAGATTTAAGTGTGTCGGTGCGCATGAGTGAAAGTTGTGGAGAATGTGAGACACTTGTGACTGGCGCAAAGCTGCGACTTGAAAAGTATAAGAACAGGCTTGGTTGTAAGATGTTAATTTCAAGTGAGAGACAACCTAATAGTGCATATCGAATTTAGAAGGAACCCGAGTACTATCGACTTGCAAGGCTCCTACGCTTGAAGAACCATTAGATTAGTGTCATGTTTTCCAGGTAGGGTTACAAACATTTGTGCCATTGATGTACAGTGTCTGCTTAGCAACTATATTGCAAATTGTTTAAACCTGCTGGAGGTTGATTTTATTAATCAAGAAAGTCTAACCATGAAGCATTCTTCCTTTGAGTTATCTCAATAAACCAGAAAAACACTGTTTCTTTAAGTTTAGAATTTATGCGTTGTAAATATTTCAAAATAAGGACTACTGGTTTTATACCTCAAGTTTCTCGCTTCCTTTTGATAGGAGAACTAGAGTGCTTATCTAAAACGAGTTACTTGATTATGGGCACTCAAAAGGAACTGCGGAACTGCTACATTTGAAACATCAGTTTACATTGATTAGAACCTTTGGGTAGTTTAAATTAAAATTACAGCTTCCCGGAAGACGGATTGGTTACCGACAGACTAAATTTTGTTGGTTAGGAATACACGGGAAGTAGTTAAGGTTTATGCTGCTGGCTAAAAGGAAGATAATTGACATATCGCTGAGCTGTTGGTTTATTCGAGAGAAATGTGAGCTTTCTACGGGAAAGACACTCACTGTCGGATTTTTAGCTTCAATTTAGGAACTCCATCTCAATCCACTTGCCTTTATGTCATGCAAAATTTCCCTAAGGACAATTACAGTTCCAAACAAAATTCTGATGGTTTCCGTAAACAAAATATCAGGCTTACTGTCTGAAAGGTTTGACAAAGTGTGAAATGCTGAGTTTGTGAGTGCAAAAACACTTTTGTTATGTTGTTTAAATATAAAATGCTATGTATAAAGTCAGAGGTTAACTCTAAGGATTTCGTAGCTCATAAGAGAAAAAATTTAGTCACTAAATTTATCTGCGATAGTGGCGCAGTGTCTGAAGTAGGATGTTATTGCTTTACCTTATCTAGACATCGTTCAGTTTATCAAACTTAATTAAAAACATCTACATTTTATTCGTACAAATCAATAAGAAACATTTACGAATATTAATACACTTCATGTCTTTCATAAAACGACGCACATTATTAGTTTAAGACGGTCAATATTGACGCAACACAAATATAATCAAAATCAAGAGAAATTATCAAACTTGGCCTTCCTATGAATTTTCGGGGTTTTTGGAAAACAATGATAAATATTTGAAATGACTGCAGGAAGTTTGATCTTCAAGTTAAATTATTGTATCCAGAGTTTCTCTAGAAACCGGATCAGCTAGTCGGCATGAATGTAAAGAGGTAATCTAAATGTGAGTAGACAATGAATTAACAAGTGGGTGAACAAGAGGATCCACAGGTGTTCCGCAATGATCCCTACGGCTTCAAACATACTGACATCAATTCTCAACTTGCCTCTTCCAAATATTCTCCTTCACGTGTTTCCTAAACCGTAATGCTCCGTGAACATACCCAATAGCCTTATAGTTAGTCGCATGTCAAACCTTCGCATTGATCTCTGATACTCTTAACCATTGTGTATAAACAACCCTGGTTTTCTAATTACTTAAACACGCCTGAAATGTATTTGAGTATCAGGTTTCTTGTTCCCAAATGGTGTAGCAGACATAGAGTTGCATTAATATAACACGTGAAAAGTGTTTTGAACAGAAGACCACCTTTAAGAGTCTCACTTTAATGAGAAAACTTCACCCAGAACTCTAGGTGCACTGACAGGTGCTTTAATTTACTTCGCAACCTTTCATCTAGATCTCAAGCCAACTGTCAGCGTGACACGTCCGAAAATACATAAGTAACAAGGGTCCGAGGTACAAAGGGATTCACGATCAGTGAACTGTACGTACATCTAAACCGAAAGCTGTTTGGCCCAATTGTTCATAGTACGAAGAAAATAAATATTCACAACATTGTACATACGCTGTACTAGATAATTCTTTTCAGAGAAGACACTTTATTAGTAAATGTTAAACAACGTACGTAACGGATAAACTGAATTCGGAGCAATTAAGAGCGAAAGATAAATAGTGTCAAAAATAAAACCAACCTCCCGAATCTTTTACAAACAGTTGCAAATGATCTGAAAGCCTAAAACCGAACCCAAATAAAAAATCATACACACGAAATATTCGTAGTTGTCTTTTCGTTTTATGCAAATACAAAACTCATTTAGAAACAAATCGTACTTGACATTCACGTTTCGAAGGACGAGAGCTATCCACTTATGAGATTCGTTTGAGATTAATGTGATGACTAAATATATTCTCAAACGCAAACGTTTCTTGTGAGATTCGCTTTGTTCTTTCTTTCAAAACCACTGCACTTGACATTCTCTCATTTGTACGCTTACAGTAAGCTTATTATTTTAACATTACAACCTTTCATCAGGACTCAAGGTTATTTAAAGGACAGGGAAGTTTTAATTCGGTTATTTACAAGATATTAAATAGTATTTCCAAACTCTACTAAGCAAAGCATCGTTACAGATATGTCACATCTAAATGACTTTGTACACAACAACTGTCTGTCAAACACGTCTTGAGGGAACACCATTATCCGAATAAGTCACTCATGTACTATTTCATTCATTAGTTTATTCGACACACACATACACCCCTTGTCAACAAATTCACTCATTGTGGAGTTTCAATCAAAGAAAAACTCATTTAAATTAAGGGAATTGCAGTCATGTAGAAGTGATAATGCTGACTTAAAGGCTTAGTGCTATGTGTTATATAATTTCTATTTCAAATTCCCAGGTGAATTAACAATTAACAGTGCAATTGTGGTCATTGAGGTAGCATTCTTCACTCCAAAGTTTATATGGGATTACTCACGTGTGCAAGAAGTATCTAGATTGAATCTTTACGGATTCAAGGTACGTAGACAACAGTTTCTACATTGAGGAACTGGCCTTGGTATCCTATACATAGCAATAGAATGAGAATGGGAAAGTAGCTATACATTAATCCCCTGCTATTTCCTAATAATGTGTCTACTTTTAAAATATCCGATGCAACACTTTCATGGACAGCATATATAAGTCTTCAACTTGTCTTTAAAGCCGGGTGAATTTAACACTGAAGGATCATAGTGGTTACATTATTTCAATCGCAGAACTTCTTCGTCTTCTTTTAATTAATGTCGTATTAACTACGCCACGAGATATGTCCCCTAATTCTACTCAGCGAAACGCATGTCATCCCTCTAAAATAAAATATTCTCAATATTCACAAGAAAAATATGCATTGTAACTGATGATTATTGTGAATGATTTAAAGAAGAATGTGATGTATTGAATAATTTTTTCCCGAATCTGTATTGATATTTAGCCTGATAAAGGTGACAGTTAGTCAGTGAAAGCTCGCGAATTAAAACATTGTATTCCCTTAAGCCGTTCTAAAGATATGTCTTATTATAATACTTATAGAGGATAGAGAGGATTCTACGATAAGCTACCCAAAGTGTAGGGCACAGTAATATAAAGAGACCTATGGAGTTTGGATTCATTATACAAGAAGATCATTACAAATGAGAACCACATTAAGTTCCTGAGAAGAATTATACTATTGTTTTTCATCATTAAAAAGGCACGTGGATGTCAATATAGTTATAAGTTCTGGGCAGGTGGTGAATTGACAGGTGGACTTTTTAATAAAATTACTTATTTGGAGGGTTTGCTTGTGATCACAACAGAAGTTCAACTAAACGTGAATATTAATCCCATGGGGAACACGAGACTAACTGCACACGTTTTATAGTGAACCATGTAGCTATTACGAATGGAAAGCTTTCTCATTTCTTACATTATTCGTGATTAAGGTGAATGCAGTCT
This sequence comes from Isotomurus graminis, assembly GCA_034696565.1. Taxonomy (NCBI): domain Eukaryota; kingdom Metazoa; phylum Arthropoda; class Collembola; order Entomobryomorpha; family Isotomidae; genus Isotomurus; species Isotomurus graminis. Next base: position 21,349 of record JAQGAB010000508.1, on the reverse strand, counting down.
CCTCTTAGGGTATTAAGTGTCGCAGGCAGAGATCGAGATGGGTAATTTCTCATTCCTTTACCGTCACTCACTAAGGCGAAGGGGCCAACTCGGATTTGCCTTTATTCGGCCTCTATTCCTTAACAAGGTTGTTTGCCTTCACTCACGAACTAAGTTTTCGACCATCCTTTTCGCACAAATCCGCCGAAAATCACCCACACTGAGTATAGTTATGTAATGTGATTGACAACTGTTTTTAAACTACTGCATGAAGGGTTACGATTTACCTGTTAGAAAGAAGTACGCTAAATTCCACTTTTTTGCCTTCACTAACCTTCACTCACTAACACGCAGATAAAGCAGCCACACTTCATTAGCCATCACCTTTAACCACCGAAGGCATACTTCAAAACTAGCCTTCAGCTTTCGCTCTAATGGGTGACGGCCCCCATCTCTGAATTCATATGTATTTCTTGTATGCTTTTGTACTTAAAATGTCATGAACGTCACCATACGCCATACGTTTATGCATCTGCACATCTGTGTTCATAATGTACTGAAGTAGCCTGCTCTGAACCTCAACTCACATATTGTGCCGAATAACCTATTTTGGGCAAATACTCCACTCACTCAGAGAACCTTCAACTTCATCAACCTGATGATTTCATAACTTCAACCATATTGTTCCCTGTCACGTGTTATGTTGGAACACTCTGTATAATTATGTAGTATTCGGGTGTATTTGAATGCTGAAATTCCACAAGCCATTTAAAAAACTTTTACTCTCAAAGAAATATTTATTATCTTTGAAAATTTACACCATCAAGACACCATTTGTAAGTAAGTAGACATTTTCCCATTATTTTATAGTGTACAAAAATATGTAATTGGGTACGAAAATAATAATCTTAAATAAAACATATCCATAGACTAAATAATGTTATTCATGCACCAAGGCTAATCTTAAGAAATTGCACAAAATATTTACAATACAAACACTGTAATTCTAACAGCCATGAATCAGTCCTGTCGTCGGTTGTATAAAACGGTGACAGCAACTTTTTCACTTGCTCTCTGCTTAACTTTCTCTATTGAAATTTTGTATAGACCCAATTCTACCACACTCTTTTTCTTTTTCTTAAACATTTATAATGTGTTAAGTAAAATTATTCTTCATATCGTTTATACATTTAACAATATTACACTTTTATATCCGACTACAAACCCAATCTTGCTTGTACCGGAAACGGTGATAATCTATAATATATGTTTAACTAAACATTGAGTCATTGATTGCTTAAACATGTAACAAAGAAAATAAATGGAACTACACTTGGCTACCAATTTGCGGCTTATTATACTTCCGACTAGATTTGTATTCTTTAATGAATGTGCAAGTTAGACTTTGCTCGTTAAGCGTTGGCTTTCTGCCCAAAGGCCATTTAACGAACGACTTCAGAACTTCTCGAAATTTATCGTTCATGAATGAATATATAATTGGATTAACGCAACTATTAGATGCACCTAACCACTGAGCAATTGGTACAAAAATCGACACCATCACTTCTGAGTCTTCAGCCACTGGCCCTCCGAGTTTGAGACGTAGGAAAATCATGTAAAGTGGCAACCACGAAATAAGAAATGCAAATGTCACTACTGAAAGCATTTTAATAACCCCTTTAAGGGATTTTTTATGCACGCGTTGGGTTTCGGGTGGTGTAGCATTCTTAAACCGCAAATTTCGCTTAGCAACGTGTTTCCAAATAAGAAAGTTAGTAATTGCTATAATTGTAAGTGGGAGCCCGTAACACAATATAAGGTTACAAACGATGAAGAATGTTTTACTGTTTTCCGGGTCTGTCCATTGTTCTAAGCAGTACTCTTCATTACCAATTCCCGAAGGAACCACTTGAAAGACAATTAGCCACGGAAGTGTGATCACACACGCAAAAATCCAAATACCGCAGGCAATAATCCATGCTTGACGTTTTGACAGCCCTCGCGGCATTGTTGTTGGGAAAAGTATAGCACGAAATCTGAGGAAATATATAAGACAAATAAAATCAAGATCATACAGAAATATATTTACTTATGCGCAGTGCTTGGAATCATTTGACCAAATACTAATCCTCCTCCCAGGAAATAATAATACGATGCACTAAACTGGAAACATCCCGTAAAATAAAGAGCGAGAAAATTGACTGGATTATACTCCCAGAAATAACATGTTATCCTTGTATCACGATTTAATACCAAAAATGGAGTCAATCAATGATTTATTCACATTGTAGGTTATATACCGAAGCTACTTTTAAATATTTACATTGGTGGTATTAAAACCAAAGTTGTAAGGATGTGGTAAATGGTAAATTAATTGATTTAAATAGAAAGAATAAAAGATGAGAATTACTCGTTACTCGAATTAAAAACTTGAAGGAGTTGGTAAATGCCCATTTTTATATATATTTTTAAAGTTTATGAAACTAGCATAATATATGCGCATTAAAAAGGTCAGAGTCTGTGTAAACGAATCTGGAGAATTAAAGTTCAATATATCAGCGAGAATTAGACACGCTCTATTACGAATGGTATTCACCACAGTAATGAGTTATAAGAATTTTACCTGTCGAGTGAGATGGCAACAAGTGAGTAAACGGACGCACACACTGATACTCCTTGAACATACGCCACAGCTTTGCACAGAAATGATCCGAGAAGCCAAGCTGCAACACAAAACAACACTCATGACCTTTAATGCATATTTCACAAAACTTAATATTATTGTTCATTATTCTCACAACATAATAAGATAAATATCTCTACTTTGTAACTACTGAATGTAAAAATTAGGTTCTCTAAAGCTTAACGGTGAGGAATAACATCTAAAGACACATTTGGGTTCTTTTGAGCGTTAATTGTCAGAGGATTAAACAAGAAAGGAACGTCAAGAATTTGAAGAAAACAAGAAACTTATTAATAGTATTTAATATCTATATTGTTATGAATATCCTTTCAACTTCGAACCCCTAAATTACGTGAGTTTGTTTTACAATTATGGAGTAAATGAGTGCATTTGTGGTTGAAACAACTTACGGGTGAAGATATTACCGACTAGGGTCGGGAAGATACAGACGATTAACACCAAACTGTCAGCTACGGCAAGGTTAAGTATGAAGACATTCGTCACAGTTTTCATTTGCCTTTTCATTGATAAAACACAAATCACAATGGCGTTACCAGGAACACCCACAAGAGCCACTCCACTGTACGCTACAACAAGTATAACTGTGGCGAGTGTGGAATGTCTATAATAGGAGACCACCTCTGGTTCATTTAATGTCACATTAGTAATATTACTAACCAGGTCAGATCGAACAATTGAAGTATTATCCGTAGAAAAGTATTCCTCCATGATCTGCACAATAATCTAAACTGAATGGAAGTAATGACGAGACTTTACACTTTGTATGAAATTCTGGTGTAAGTAAATCACAGTGTGATTGGTGATTTGCTTAAACGAAGAGATGAAAGTAAGTGTGGTTGTTGTTTGCGAGCGAGAGAAAGTCGACTGCAGATTCACTTGGCACAACATCTCCTAGTCCTTCAGCTTTTGCTCTTTCCCTGCATGCGTGAAGATCAACCGAACGGCTACCTTACTACTTCATCAAACGATTCTACCAACTTTATTGTGGATGTGAAATATCTGGTTACAGAAAATCTTTAGGTGAGGTGATATGAGAAGAACCCATTTGACGAATCGCGCTCTAAAAAACCTCACAATTGACGCTTTGGTTCTGCAAATTAATCATTCTTTGGAAATTCTATCTTCCAAAAGCGTCCCAATCAGAATAGCTTCAAACGTTGCTTAACAAACCGTTTAAACTTGCCGATCATTTAAATTCCCCTGTTTCGTCTATGTAATTTAAGATTGCAGATTCAACTGCTTTTGCTAACATCTATGCTCAATTTGTATTTGTCCAAATGCATGCCCAAGATTAGAATTAATACTTTTACACTTAAACATACACTTCCGTTATTTTTGTAGTGAACAGACATTTTACTTTTTAAAACGTGTGTATATTTTGTATATTCATGAATATGTTAAGTTTTTGTGAAAATGGGGCTTAAAATCAAAGCTCTCTTGTAGTGTTTAATATAAAGATAAGGCTAAACTACGTTGTGTATGTTTCTTCCGGCAATCAAAATTTATTTGACTGAGCTACAGAGCCGATCTTTGCAGGATTATGAGCTTATCGTCAGTTGTACCTAGAGACTTAATTAAAGAACAATTATATTTGCTTAAGTGGAGACTCGGAATCTCCCCAATTAATAATTAGTTTAATTATTTTAGGTTCAAATATTCAAAACCATTCTGATTGACACACGCCACTCACTGAAGACTAAACAATATTACGCTGACATTAAAAACGAGTATGTACTCGTTTAATAGGATTGTACAATCCTTTCACACTAATTCACACACTTAAGTCTCAGCTGACCCCTACTTGTTCTTAGCTGAACTAGGACAACAAGCCATTTTGAGTGAAGTGAGTACTCAGAAAGACTTGTTGCAGGGAGCATTAAGAATCCAACATCAAAGAACGGGTAAGGAATGACGGAGATCAGAAAGGTTGAATGTGGAAACCCAATACTCCCGATTCTCTTTGTGTACTGGGCACACTGTAATATCAAAACGGCCAAAAGATTTCCTTACTTAAAATATGCGGACGAAGTCGACTCAATCGTTAGCAATAATTTTATTTTTATGATCACTTCCAACCTACCCGAGATAAGTGTGTGTATTAAGCATTCCAGGACAGAATTTTTCAACTGCACTAATAACGTAAGCTCACAAATAGCAGCACAGCAAACTGTTAGTATGCTTCGTGTTGGTTCGGATTCGGATGACTTCCTTGTTGGTTACCTCAAGCTTAACTCACCCAGTAGAACACTGTCAGACATTCGTTCAATCTCGACAGTACTACCAGGAATGAGTATTATGAGTTATATGAGAGAGAGGCAAGATTTATCAGGTCTATCGTGAATCAAGAAACATACAATTGGACTCCGTGGCCATGGCAGTAATGAAGATTTGAAGCACTTCTTTTTTGTTGTCAGAAAACATCCACGGGTAAAAAACAATGTTGGTTGAGGCAATATCACTTTCCAAGTAAGATCTGTGGATGACAAATAAGTTCTCGGAAGCCTTTGGGCATAAGAGTGCACACAACCGTGAATAAAAGAACAGCAACTGTCCTCCAAAATTGCCTACTCTCTTTTCTACCAATCTTCACTGACAAGGTATTAAGACCTGTGAAACAAAGAACCCATTTTGAAGTTAAAATGAACATCAACGAACAATAGAATGTAAGAATCAACCTTCTTTGTACACAAGCCACATACGATTCAATTAAACTACAACTTGATCATGTAGGATTCCAACTGAACGAGAAGTATCATACCGGAATCTTTTAGATTCATATTATAAAGCTAACATATCCACGGCCGAAAGCTTCCTTAAGGTTTCTTTGTTATGTTTAATACATATCGATTGTCCGCACAACACGAAAAATATTATCTCCATTCACATCCAATTGGGGATATATTTAACCCAGTCTGTTTTTCAATTTTCAGTAAGTCGGCTCGTCAGAAGGAAACAAATTGATTTACAGAATCAAAATAATGATGTGCGTAACAAGGCAAATGTATCTTTACCTGTGAAATATCAGCTTACAATTATTAGTAACTTTAGAGAGGATTTCTGAGGAATAAAGATTCCTGGAAACATTTCTGACAAAAAACAGTGAAACCACTTATATTAATTTTTTTGTTTCTAAGGATACGTTAAATAGTGATAAATTTCTCGTAAAGAAACTCATCTCCAATCATTCCCTTTTTATTCCGGAACAATTTGTGCATATCTGAAGTCTCCTAGCAACCACTATATAACGTATTCACGAATACAATATATCTTGCAAATATCTGTCAAAGCCTTTAAAGGAGCAATCTGGTAATATTACAACCACAGTAGGCTGCATCACTTATAGGTTTTCATTTAATAAACAATGAATACAGTATGTTCCACAATTGTTGTTTTATAAAGGAGCACACAGTTATGGTGTAACAAAGTATTTCCAATGCGCACAATGAATACTTAAAGTCATGTCTTTATAAAATCAGAATCCAAACAAGTTTACTGTATACAGTTCAGTTTTTTGGGATATTTCAGACAACGTGCTATATTTATGGATGGACAGGCATACACACCAACTTAACACAAGTTAATTTTTATTTCGAGGAGAAAGCTTAGATCTTGTTTTGAGTTTGCAGCATAGTTGATAAGCTTCTTAATCACAAGAGCAACTTCTCAACAACAACAAGAAGTTGCGTAGCATTTAATTTATATTAAAAAACTTTACAGCTTTGAAGTCATGCTAATTACATTTGACTATAAGTTTTGACAATGATGCCTGAGTTAACTTATGCTCAGACTGGGTCTGAAGGCGTAAAATCCATTAATACAACCGCATTGCTATGTCTAGTGAACATTTGGATTATGTCTAGCACAGGTTGGATTTATGTAAGGAAGTGTGTTTGCACAGACTCATTAGTGACTGATTGGTAGACGTAGACCTACTTACGGAAGTAAAATAAAAGTTTGTCTGTCGGCCTTGTGGAAGTATTTGGCTTGGAATCTAAGACAATGGTATTTATAAATTATTCACTTGAAATTCTTAAATAATCTTATGCAAAATAGACTAGTCTAGTTAAGCCGTTGTTCTGTATTTACATCTCTGACTTTTGAAGTCATCACTTTCAACTTTCACTAACACTAAGTAAGCGCATCTCATGAATAATAAAATCAGTTGCACTGTATTTTAAACAAATTGTTCGTCTGATTGTATGCAGATGTAAATTTCAACTCTCGCTACACAGCTGTAAAGGTGAAATACAATGTCTGTAGAATTGAAGTTAAAAAACCTTCGTCATTCGACATTTATGGTCATATTACTTTTAGCGTTGCAGTGTTTCCCAACAGTCTAGCTCATTTTTGTTTCTTAAAAGGTTTCTAAAAGATTTCTTAAAGATGTCTTTGATTCTAAACAGTTCTATTGAAAATACAAAAGTTACATGGAACTCCTTAAATTTCTCTGGAACTCTTCAAAGTTCTATTGCAACTCCTTTAAATTGTATTACAAGTCATACCGTTTTCTGGAACTCCTTACAATTCTATTGAAACGCCTTAAAGTTCGTTGAAATCTTAGAGTTCTTGGTAATGAGACCAATGAGCGTCCAGGTGTCCACCAAAAATTGAATTGAGTATTAAACATGCCGCAGTGAATTTCAGGCTGATTCCAGCTGTCAACTGTTAAAACCGATTGGTCACTAGTACCGGTAACAGATGACTAAACTATTATGACCCAGTTAAGCAATAACGATACCGGAAGATGCATCGCGTTATTGTATCTCACACTCTTGTTTTTAATTTTCAGATTTCAAACTAATTCAACAATTTTCCGTTCCTACAGAAATGAATTATATCTTTCCGCTCAAAGGACGCTTTTAATTTACGATGCAAATCATTCTGTAGCTCCTTGATTAGCTAGTGACAGTGTGTACGGAATTACAAATACCAGAAATGAGTGTAAAGTGGATGGAGCAGAAATACTTTTACGTTGTCGCGTATACAAACAAAACTTTATAAATACATGTGTACTGTCACAACGCAGTATTTCATCATTCAGCTGCTTCTTCATATGAAAATATACACGTGTGATACACCACAAGTTGCAAATGTAGCATTCCATAATTGTTCTGTTACACGTCGATCCCACTACTGCATTCTGATGTTCCTGTAAAGTTGTGTTTTAACTTGTTATTAATCTACTTTCACACAGTTGGAGTCAAAAGCAAATCCTCCTTTTGTACAAGAATCCTATTACTCCCATTATGCATTACTTGGTTGATTAATAGAGAAACTCCCATTTGCAAAGAAGTCCTCCATGATCTTTACAAGTATCAAAACTTAGCAGGAACAAGAAACTGTGTGTACGCTTTACACAAAGTTCTCCTTCACGTAAAGCTTAGTATGTCGTGGAAGTATCTGTAGTTCCATTCCAGAGAGAGAAAGTCGACTGTAGATCAACTTGAGACATTCGCTTGTAGTCACTCCGATTCTGCTCTCTCTACATGCGTAAAGCACATAACTCATAACCAGACAGCTTGCTCAATTCATAATACACTCTTCAGTAGATCTGATTAACATTATTGTGTGTATTTATATGTAAAACAGGACATACTGATGTGAGTAGGATAAAAAGCCTGAAGCTGTGTACACTCAAGTACACGAAAACTCTTCCTTATAATTTCAGGAAGTATGCCACGGCGGACTGGTTAAAATCAGCTTGCTATAAACATCCTGATACTGCATATTAAATCTTGTGGACACTCAGGTACTATTTCGGAGCCAACCGGTTGTATAGCTACGGCTTAAATAACCTGAGCAGTTGAATAATATTCCTAAATCTGTAGCAGTTTTTCTTTATAGTTTTCTGAGATGTTTATTTCATTAGCATCCACGTCCTATTTAAATATTTCAGTGGTAAGTATGCGCTCTCTTTACATCACCATATTTCCAAATCTTTGGACTAGCACGATATAGATTCTAGAGATCTGTCTCTTATAAATGAATTAACAATATCATACATACAAAAATGACAATAGTTACGGACAAAACAAATATAAACGCACATGGAAACTCCTCATCTTTTTAGCGAACATCTGTGGAAGAATACAATCCTGTCAAACGTGTGATTCTCAACTCACGTTGCCTTGTTCTTTGCCCAGGGTTTAGGTGGGAGAACTAGGGCAACAACCTATTGAGAGAGTAGCAATACTCAGAAGGATGTGTAAATGGGAGTTTTATAAGAATCCTAAATCTGAGAAACAAGAAATGATTGAAACATGAGAGCAGAGTTGAAAGTGGATACACTTTTTGTAATCTCTTTGAGGATAAAGTCACAAAACTGAAAAGGTGGGACTGTCAGAAGTGAGAAAGCTCCAAACCTGACGTACTCACAAGAAATATATCAATGATGTTCACACTTGATTCTGCAAATCACTAACAATACACCTTTTTGTCTTGTTTCCGGGGGATTGGTAAGGGGTTTATGTGATCCTTAAGGTCTAACTTAAGTAGCAACAAACTCTGTTGCCAATGCTCACCGTAGCCTCTTTCAAACGCGCTTAAGCAGCGCCCGCTGTACTCTATTAGTTCATGGAGCGAGCGGAGGAAGGAGAGTGGAGTTGTGTGGAGCGAGTGGAGGAGGAGGAGAGCAGAAAAAACTCCATCTCGCGATGTGTTAAAAACCACAATTCTTTAAGGGACAGTACCATTGTACAATCACTTTTTTAACATAGATGTAATTTCACCCAATTCGAGTAATACAATCGCCAGAATTTTGCACAACTATTTACATGAATGTGGATTTGTTATATATGTCTAACTGGAATATGTAAATTCTAAAGTCCATTTGACTGTGTTGCAATGCATAACAGTTTATTTATCTATCCATTGTACAACATATGAATGATTCGTGATCCAGGGATGTGAGTATGGATTTGGTGATGACGATGACCAGGCCGAGTAAATGAATGCACTACACAAGGGCGAAGTGATACACTTAGATAGGGTCTTATTGGCACTTAAGGACAGTGTACAAACGGGCAGAGTAACAGTCCACACAAGAATAGAGTAAGAAGATGTAGGTTAGGAGAACACACAGGTATATATAGACAGTAAAACAAAAGAAACAGTGAGTCAGAATAGCGGTAAAAGGTCTATAATACCTGGATTAGGCAGGTGAACAACATAAGACAATGCAGATTAGGAGATAAGGATATTAGGGTCTAAGTTAGACAAAGAAATGGTTATCTGCATAGTGAGCTGGCTAAATCTGGTTCACATACCGAACAACATAAGTGGTCGGTTGTTTGGAATCAGACGCGGAGTGCAATTATTCTAATTAAAGTATGATTACATTCTCACAACTAAACATTTTTCACGTACAAATAAATCTTCATATCCATACATAATAGTTCACTAACCACAGGAAAAACATTGCAGAAGTATTATAGTTTATGATTGCTTGGTTAAATGTCATCCAAGTTTAGTCAACTGACAAAGGTTTACTTTGTTCCTGTTTTAAATGCTGTTTTAAACGTCGTGACGTACATTGTTTTAATCGGAGGGTTAACAATGTGACTTGATTATCTATTGGTTTGCATAAGACACCAAACAATCTGTCGGTCAGTTTATAATTAATGCAATACAAAAAATCCAAATTCAGAACTACGTATTCTGGGGAAGCATCTCTATTGCGTAGGTTCTGTTTAACCTTCACTTAATAAAGCATAGAAAGTCTCATGCTGAAATGATGCGGGTGCATGATTTCCTTTCTCACAGTCAACACAGGAGAACTTTTCATTTGCAAACTTGTGTCTCAACCCACCTCAACTTTTGCTGTAAATTTTGGTAGCAGAGGAAGAGTATTAACCTAATGTGAATGGTAGGAAAACACAGAGTTTTTAGTACTCAGAAGGAGCTTTTACTGTAAGTTTTAGGAATCCATTATGTAACAAACGGTAATGACTGACAAAGTAAATAAGGGTTGAAAGAGGATACACAGTATTTTGTATTCCCTTTGTGTACAAAAACACACTGCAAAAGCAGAACTGCCAAAGCCTCTTACGCTTATTTAGTGATCCATTTCAGGTTTTCTGCTTAAAACAATCGGCAAGGAACATGTATTATACTTTCTCCTCACACTCATCCCACCTTCCAATTCTTACCTCACCTACACTCACCATAGCTCACTAAATCCTTTCTACTGTTAAAGTTTTCCTTCCAAAATGATTGGTATGGATATGAGATTCACCAAAAATGAATTTGTGGCAGAAGCACAACCTAATTTTACTTGTTGAGACTTACAAATACTTTGGAAATAGTTAAATCGCAACTACTAACAGCTAGAAACCAGAAGCTAATATTCCACATACTAAATATTTCAGCCATTGAATAATGTCCGTAAGAAAAAGACTGGAAGGATTAATTCTGTCATTAGTCGACTTGCCTCCACGAACTCAAAGCGAATATTGTCAAATGCCCAAACCAGAAATCCACAAGTGCTCCGCTATCATTATTAAACTATCAAACTTGCAGTGAGTCTCAATTTACCTCTAGTAAGTCAATATTCCGCCATTCTATTCCTTCTATTCTAAACACCTTTTATTTGTATATTTAGCCTTTTAAAACTGTTTAACAGTTCAAACTATTTAAAACTAACAACTGTGTTCCTGCTGAGATCACTCAATCCCACCTGTAACTTGTAGATCATGTTCATATGCAAAAAGTAACCACAAAGTATCTTGAAGAGACATCCATCCAAAACAACCACACGTTTAATTACAAAACTTCATAAAGAATTTCAGTAGCACAGGAATTGGAAATCATAAAACCTTTCAATGCCCGAATTAGATACGCCCATCCTGGTAACCTACAATTAATTTTGTCCATTAAGCTTTCAATTTGTTAGGGGACAATATGTGTACTTTCTATTTAAATTATATAGTAACTACTAAATGCAGCGCTACACACTTTGTATCAGAATTTACCCAATTTGGATATACAAAGCAATTAATCTGTTTCAAACTCATGGCTAATAGTGATTTTTGGGAAGTCTAATTAATGTAAACACTCAGCAGACTCAGAAATCTACCTCGACTACCTCCTAGCTCACGCAGCCCAGAATCCTTAAAACTTCCTTTAACATCCCACTGTTCTGTCGGATAGTCCTGGCTTAAGACAAACGAGAATGGACTTTTCAAGTTAGTATATTTAACTCTTAAACATCTAACAATAGGATCTGAATAAAAGTGCAGATGTAGGTGTTGCAATAAATGAATTAAAACGATTTAAGGTGGAGGTAGTTTTTAGATTGCTCATGGAACAAATAGATACCCAGGTCATAAACAATATATTATAATGGTCTTGTGTTCGCTGAAGAAGTCAGGAAGTCAGGATATCAGATCTTACGGCATACCTTTATCTTTTCTCCGTCACTAGGAAGTTTGAAGACAGATTGGAGCTCAACACATGGCAGAATAATTCCTTACAATGTACAAATTCAGGGCTCAATTGCATTCAAGTTGAATAAAAGGATTTAGGGTGGAGAAGGAGTCTCAACTTCCTTGCCCAGGACAGCCACTTGCAATGGAAGCCTATCAAGAGCTTATATACTTTTAGAAGGTTCATTCAGGAATGTAGACAAGAGAGGGTAAGAGAAAGTACACGAAAGAATGGATCACCTTGTGCATTTTCCTTTCTTCCTTTTATTGCAGTCTCAAAAGAACCCACAAAGTCTAACATTACGAGAGACAAAAAAGTACCAACCTTATAACACACCAAACCACTTTAACACCCGTCCAGCCTTTGCATGTGAGAGAATAGGTGGAATATATTTTACAGCAAATCCACCCCTATTTGCATTCAAAATCCACGGATCCTTCTGACACAAGCTTTGATCCCTTATAAGTTAATTCAACACTTCTTTGCTTATCTGATATTCACACAATTCGTCCAAACTCTTCCATTCTTACACTAGAACAACCACTATAAAGCATATCTCATCTATATACCGGAGACGAGATATATCTCCCCAATAAAACTTAGCCTTCAAGTTCTCAACTTGCTTACATCAAATTAAACGAGGCATTAAGTGCTTTGAGTACAAATCAGTATTACGAAGAAACAAATATTCCACGGGATTTAAACTCACACACCCTCAATAGAGAATATATGGTAATTAAAGAGAACAGCTTTAGCAAAGTTCAGAAGTGACAGACTCTAGTGTAGCTTGTGAAATTACACCACATCGTAAACAATTAATGATTACACACAATCCCCAATTCGATACACACTCGAGTCCTTCACATCTCACTTGAAACTTCATTCCTACTAAAACAGTCGGTCATCATTATAATTATCACCTGATCGATCCTTCTGTGTGTCTCACATGTCTATCACATTCAAATCCCTCGTTAATAAAGAGACTTCATGATATGCTTTGTTTAGACTGAACTAGCAATGTTACACGTGATATGTCTAGTTTTCTTTAAGTTATATGTGAGTAAATACAAAGCTTATTCAACAATAAATAATACCTGATGATCACGAGATTCGAGAAAGACTAACACTTTCAACTTGGGATCTTCGGTTGCGCTTAATGTGATGATTTATCCCACCTGTCAATTCTTCCTCGTTCCTTTCAACCGTACTCATTTACCTTGAAATCGTTTCAATCGATGAACGTTATAAAACATTTAAAGGGCTAAATAGCTGTAATCAAATTCACTGTGAGGGGTATGAACCTTACGAAATATACATTTCAACAGTGTAAGCAGTACAATTTATAGCAACTGTTGTACTAGTTGATCTACTTCTGTACTAGTGGCTTTAAGGAGATTTTGAGAACTTAAAGAACATTTTAGTGTTTAAAAGACATCGTGACTTAAAGTTGAAAGCCTTTTAAAGTCAAAAAGACCTCATTGAGCAGTCTGTTTGTGACAAATAAAAGTCCACACTTACCTGCAGTTTTCTCAAAGCCTTTCAGTCAATCGAGTGCAAAAGAAGTCCAAAATTCGTTGTCAACGACTGCTGTGTACTCATTGCGAGCGTCTTTGGCCAGAATTACAAGTTTCCTTCATCACTCACGGTTCGTTAAACAATACGGAAGTATTCATAAAATTATTCACTTGGCAGAGCAACTTCACCACTTTGTCATTAATGTAAATAGTTGGGTCGATTTAACGGCTTTGCATCTTGACTTCTGTCTGTCAATTATCTGTCCAACAAGTCTAAAGGGAACATGCATACCTGAATAAGTAACTCGGATGTTCTAAAATGCATTATTACGTATAGTTCTAGAACCTAAGGGGATTAGCTTTGCAGTTGCTTGATCAGTACGGACTACTCACAGTGCATAAGCCGGGAGTGAAGTGACTGATTAATAATTCATCCCACAATGCATCTTAAGAACTTCCCGAGTCTTATGAATGAATATAAATCTACTTCAACTAACTGCAACTCCACCTGCTTATCAACTGACTTTGCTAGAAACTAGGTTATAAATGAGTTATTGTTTTAAGTCTTTCATCCACCAAATAATGTATCATGTCTTTGTTGTTAGTTACCTTTTACTTTTGATGCAACTTGCCACGCAACAATCAATTCCAACCATTTTTGGAAAACCAAATCAAGTCTTAAATCACATTTCTATACAATTTTGCATTCGTAACTTCATTATTGGGCTAATCAGTTTCTCTAATTTGGATTTATATCAATAGTTATTCTCTGCATTATTGCTTCTATATCTAATATATTCTTATTATAACTTCTTGTAGATTCTTCCTTCATTTGACTCCTTTTTGGATTGTGAACTGTTTTGTGTGAATCTTAATTCAAAAGTTAATGTGTTGTATTCTCTACTGGCTCCAAAGGTTCTTTCATTCATGTTTCAAATCTTTCTCTCGTATTAAATACATCATTTAGTTGTTTACAAGAAAATCGGATTTAAGTGGATGCAGTCGGTGCGCATGGGTGTATGGGGAAAAGTTGTCTCAACTCCTTCGATTGCACACCAGTTGGATAAAATATTTTTCATATATGAACTTCTAGTCTGCTTATGATGTAGTGTTTAAAAAATTCAGGTTAATAATGGTTTAAATCTTTTAGCCTTAGTGTGTGCAGAGCGTTTTTTAAATTATGCAAAAATTATGTACATGAGGAAGTCAGAAAAAACCGTAAATTCTGAACAAATTCAAGCCTCCTGACTTTTCGTGGTACTTACCGTGATCGAAACGGTTTCAGCCATGTTGAATTGGATTTCCTTGAATTTTGTCAATAGGAAACCGTAAAAAGATGTTAAGTCAAGGATAGACAAGCAATAGAGAAACCACGAAAGTATACTTACAGACTTGATTGCAAGATTACGTCCTGATATTTCAACCACGACGTACAGACGACCTAAAAATGCACATCGAATTTAAAAGGAACCTGATTATAATCCACTTGCCTGGCTCCTACGCTCCGTCTTGAAGAACCAGTAGATTCGTTTTATATTTTCCAGGTAGGATTAATTTTTTGCCTCAGCCCATCACAAATCGATTAATTAATTCTACACGGGTCATAAACAAAATTTAATTAGATAAGTACTCTTGAACCATTTTTGAATAGCATTAAGGGAGGAATCCACTGGAGCAGACGTTTAACATATTGGAAGATTCGTTTCAACTCAACTTTTCCAACTTTCTCGTTACCTTTTGATAGGAGAACTAGAGTGATAGTTTAATGTGAGTTACTTGATTATGACCACTCTGAACGAACGGTGACAGGGAGTTATTTCCTCAAATTGACAATGGACATTTTGTATGTCCGATGAATGCAAATAATAGCAAATGTTGTTAAGTCAAGTAGAGATGCATACGATAAAGTTAATATATCAGTTTACAATGTTTATAACCTTCGGATAGTTTATATTAAACTTACAGCTTCCTGGAAAAAGAAATGGTTACCGACAGACCAATTGTTGTTGGTTAGGATTACACAAGGAGTAGTTAAGTATTATGCTAGTGGCGAAAAAGCCAAGTTGATAGATGAGTTTCTTCGTAGGAAATGTGAGCTTTCTACGGAAAAGATACTCACGATCCGACTCAAACTTCATTTTTAATAACTCGACCTCAATCCACTTACCTTTATGTCATGCAAGATTTCCCTATGGACATTTACAGTTCTAAATGGAAATTTGATGGTTTCCTAAACACAATATCAAACTAGCTGTCTGAAAGGATGGACAAAGTGTAAAGTGTTTTGTGAGTACAGAATTTTGTTGTTTGTATGAAATCCTTCTAATTTGACGAATAAAATATTACCATTAATCTAAAAAATCAAAGACAAAGGTCACAGGTTCAATCTACAGATTTCTTTACTCGTAAGCAAAGAAAATTACTCGCTTAACTTAGCGGCGATAATGACGCAGTTCCTGAAGTCAAAATGTAATCATTGCTTTACTTACAATGTATACATCACTTTATCATAATTAAAAACAACATTTTGCTCGTACAAATCAAGAAGAATACACAGGATTATTACACTTAAATTAATCCATGAAATGACGCACATCGTAAGTTTAAGAAGGTAAATATTTATGCAAAACAAATAAAATCAAAACCTGATACAAAATAAATTATCAAACAAACCTGGCCTTCTAAAGAATTCTCAGGGTTCTTGGAAAACGTTAATTAATATTTGGAATGGCTATTCAGGAAGTTTGATGCTGAAATTAAATCATTCGTCCTGAGGATCTTGAAACATGATCGGGTTTCAGGATAGTCGGGAGGAAGAGAACAGGTAAACTCAATCGGAGTAAGCAGAGAATTACCAAGTGGGACGAAGATCCAAAGGTGCTCCACAATGCTCCCTATGGCTTCAACCATACTGACATTAGTTTTCAACTTGCTTTCTCTAAATATTCCCACTCACGTGTTGTCAAAGGAACATACCCATTAGCCTTTCCATAATTACATATCAAACTTTTCTAATTGATCTCCCATACTTTAAACAAGTGGATACCAACAACCCAGTTCTTTCCAATTACTTAAACACACCTGACATAGACATGCATTAATGTAACACGTGAGAAGTATTTTGAACCGAAAAACAGCTTAAAGTGCCTCACATCTAATGAAAAAAACTTCACGAAGAACTCCAGGTGTACTGGCTCCGCACTTTAATTCGCAACCTTTCATCTCGATGTCAACTGAACTGTCGCCGTGTCATTTCCCAAAGTGCACAAGCAACAAATATTCAAGGTGCAAACAGATTCACAATAACTGAACTGGACGGATATACCAGTCTTAGTCATAACAATAACAGTTTATCAATTTGCACACCGGGTACTGAGTGAGTGTTTCACATTTCACTTAAAACTTTATTTGAATCACAAGTCATGAAATGTATTACTGTTTGATTGGTAAGCAATTTTAATAACTTAAACATAGATTCTGATTCCTTATGCTCCTGTGAACCTATTGTTTATTATAACAATATGACTTGTAACAAGATTTGTCTCATGGGATTAATTCAATTAAATTATGTGTGAACTAGGGGGACACTTAATTCGCGGCCTGTGATTATCCATTAGACCATTCTACTATGCTTTATAATTGTTACTTTGTATTGTTGCTGTTTCCTCACAAGCCGGATTGTCTTTATTCTGTGTCTTTCATGTCAAGCTAACTAAATCTGTCTGGTTAATGATGAGACTGCAATAGACAACTAAACTCCAGAACTTGGACACCTACAATAAACAAGTATACTCATAAACACTACCTGATATTAATAATCCAAATAATAAATGTTGAACACGAAATGTTCGTAGTTGTCTTATGTAAATACTAAACTCATTGAGAAACAAATGCTACTTGACAGTCACGTTTATAAAGACGAGTGCTCACCACTCGTTTCACGTTGAATTATGCAAAACTTCAAAACATCTTGACATTGTCCCCTTTGTACGCTTACAATTAGTTCATTGGTTTATTGTTACAAACCTTCATGAGGGCTCAAGGCTCGTTAAAGAACAGGGAAATTCTAATTCGGTTACTTGATATTAAATAGCATTCCCAAACCCCAAAACGCAAAACTACGTCACAGGTATGTCACATCCAAATAATTGGATCGAACTCAAGGCCTTGCAACCTGACGTAAGTGACTTTGCACACCACAACTGTCTGTCAAACACGCCTGAGGCGCATTACCTTGTAGAGTCCAAATATAGTATACCTGCATTTTATACAAAATGCAGATGCTCAGGATAATAACCTGAAGTTCTTCTGGTTTGCGTAACGATGTTGGAAGGTTTTCCCAACGAATTTACTTAACCGAGATAAGTACTAAAAGATAAGTCTTTGTTCTGCAGTTACCCTGGCTTAGGAAAACCATTCGAGTCGCCTATAAAAGGCCCAACAATTGACAACGAAAGGCATTATTGTTACTCTGATCTAAAGGATAGGAACTTGTCAGGAGGATTATTCCCTGCTCACGTCTCTTCTCCGCTAACCTAAGTGAGACGTTAATTCCTTACGTAGCTGAAACTCTACCCCTCCTCCTGTGAGGAATTAGTCATTTGGTTTCCAAGAAATATATCTAGTCCATTCATAATTATTTAGCATTCTTTCATCGTCTCATTTTGCCTCCTCATAATTCTTAAAGCATTAAGCGTTCCGTTGCATAAGAATGCATCTCTTTGAGAGAGTCTGGATGAGGAATTAGTTATAATTCCAAAACATTGTAGGGACATTTCTACAAGGCCCCATACCTGAATTCCACCCCTACAACCTGAATAAGTCACTCATATAATGTTCAATTCATTAGGTTATCTATAAATCCAGAAACTACGGGATTACCATTGGAGCTGCTGTGCATAAGCAATAGGTGTAATGTTTAAAGTAATTGCAAATATGAGTGTTTTTCAGTACTAACTGCTCACTATGCATATAGTCGGAATGAACGATGACTTATCAATTGAACATGGAACCTAACAAAATCTCGTGCATCTGAAGGACACACATACACACACCGTAAGGAGACTTGTTAGTGTTTTGTGCAATATAATTTTTATGTATTGCTCATAGTCTATATATGGTGTATCTTAGGTGACTTTCTTCATTGGATTTTTAGGTATTCAAGGTGCGTTGACAAGAGCTTCTACAAGGAGTTAATGGCCTGGATACCCTATAAATAGGAATAAAGAGGCACAGAGGAAACTACACATCTCTTATTTCCCCTCCTGTTCCCTCCCGAACAATGTGTCTACTTTTAGCAAATCCTATCCAACGCTTTCACGGACTGCATAACCAAGTCATGGTTATGGCATCATTTAAATATTTTGTAGTGTTGGGACACTCTACTGTTTAAAACGTTTGTAAATTTTGCAAAGCTAAAAATGTGTACAGTATATTTTTAAGATGGGGCTTAGAATCAAAGCTTTCTTGTAGTGTTTAAAATGGGGATAAGGTTTAACTATGTTGTGTATTCTTCTTCTGGCAATCTTTTATAGGACTGAACTATAAAATCAGTCTTTGCAGGATTAAGAGCTTATCGTCATTTGGACTTCCAGAGATACTTAAAAAACAAGTATATTTGCTTAAGTGGAGCATCGGATTACCTCAATAAAGAATGAGTTTAATTATTATTGGTTAGTAGAATATACAACACCTTTCTGGTGGACCCAAGCGACTCACTTACGCTTACTCGCACAATATTACGCCGAGATTAAAAATGAGCACAATCCTTTTACACACTTAAGTCTCAACTCACCCATACTTGTTCTTAGTAGCTGAACTAGGACAGCAACCCGTTGTAAGTTAAGTGAGTAGTCAGAAAGACTTGTTGCAGGGAGCATTAAGAATCCAACCTCAAAGAAAAGTGTACTGAAAGACGAAACTGACATACGTTGAAAGTGAATACCCACTACTCCTAATTCTCCTTATGTACTGGGCACACCGTAATATCAAAACGGGCTAAAGATTTCCTTAGTTCCTAAAAATATATTGACTAAGCCGACTCAATATTTAGTAATAATTTTATGATCACTGTGAACCTCCCCGAGATAAGTGTGTGTATTAAACATTTTAGAACAGGATTTTGCGAACGCACTACCTAAAAAAGCACGGAAGTACCAGTGAAGCAGACTGTCAGTATGGTTTGTGTTTGTTCTGGTCGGATGGGTTACCCTAGTCTTAACTCACCAAGTAAACACGGTCAATCTGTCGTTTAATCTCGACGGTACTACTGGGAATGAGCATTATGAGAGACCCAAGATTTAACAGGTCTTTCGCGAATCCAGAGATACACAATTCGACTACATGGCTGTACTGAAGATTCACTTCTTTCTTGTTGTCAGAAACCTTGCAGGTGTAAAAACCAATGTTGGTTGAGGCAATATCAGTTTCCAAGTAAGATCTGTAGATGACAAAAAGGTTCTTGGAAGCCCTTGTGCTTAAGAGTGTACACAATCTCGGATATAAGCGCAGCCACCATCCTTCATTGCGTACTTTCTTTCTCCTCAATGTTCATGGACAAGTTATTAAGGATTGTGATACAAAGGAACCTTTTTGAAGTTATCAATGAACAAAAAAAACGTAATTCAATCTTCTTTGTAAAAAAAGCCACAGACAATTCGGCCACAACTCCGCCATGTATTTTTGAAACTGAAAGACAAGTAACATTCAGTAAACTTCAATTCATTTATATTTAAACACTAACCTTTCTAGAGCTGAGCTGATGGTTTCCTTAACGTCCTCCTATGAAGTGTAATACTTATAGATTGTCTGCACAACACAAAAAGTATTATTCCCCTTCACATCCAATTAGGGATATATTTAACCCAGTGTGTTTTTATATTTTGAATAAGCCGGATTGTCAGAAGGAACAAAAAATGATGTACAGAATTGAAATAATGATGTGCGTAACATGGCAAACGTACCTGTGGACCATCAGCTTACAATTATTAGTAACTTTAGAGAGGATTTCTGTGTAATAGAGATTCCTGGAATCATTTCTGACAAAAACAGTGAAACTACTGATACTGCTTTTTATTTTTAAGGATTCGTTGGTAATGGTGAAGTAGAAGCTGGAAACACAAACCCAATGGGCGGATGTGTGGGAGAAATTTTTTTACTGTGAGTAGAAAGATGAGAGGTTAGTTACTGCAGGGCATACCTTTCATCTACGCACATTACGTCCGTCATAATGCACCTGCACGATGCAGGACTTTTGTGTATTTGCGTTTCATTCTAAACAAGGTGAAGTTAACATTCAGGAGCATTTTAAAACAGTCAACAAAATCAAAATGTTGTGTGTATGACTTGAAATGAAGTTTCCAGTGTACTATTGACTTAAGACTGGTGTGGAACTTTCTTTAAAATATACTTTAACATTCACATAGGTTTATATTCAGTAATGAGTTCTTTGTATAGTAACTGCAATCGTTGTTCATAAATTGGTACCATGAACATTCAACACTTGTTGGTGAATATCAAACGACCTTTGAAGTCGGCAACGAGAAAAATCATTAACACGAACAAAAGAACACTCCCGATGTGCACAGAAAGACGGCTAAAGTTCGGCATATGTCAGGAATGTTCTTTTGTAGTATGGTACAGCGAACTTCTAAAGGTACATGTTACCCGAAGATGTGCCGGACTCTAAATATCATCGGGAATAATACGGCGCTCAACATAAAGAGTGACA
>JAQGAB010000507.1:0-26038 GCA_034696565.1 Isotomurus graminis | reverse complement strand
GAACGCCGCTGAACAGATTTTTCTGGTATCATTTAGGGAGTTACAGACACACATTTTAGCTCTTTATTACTTACGATGGGAAACACAGCTATATAACTCTGGATCCACGATCGATGTTTTCATCTAAATGTAATTTCCACTGTACCTGGTCAAAGTAATTATGGTTATTAATGCTTCAAAATGTACAGTATTGGCAATACCATAACACACATTAGATTTCAGGCGTATGAATGAATTGTTTATACCTTTTTATACAGAACTCGACTAGCTGTATTAAAGTTATATTGCTTGAGCAATATTTTAATATCAACGTATAAGACAAAAGTTTTTTGGAGTTTTATCAGCTGAGACTGGAAAGCTTTTTAGAAATTTCATTTTGCAATTTACAATTACGAGAGGTAAGAGTCAATTTATTACAGCCTAATGAGGTTGAGCAATATCGAATTAGTCAGGATATTTAGTAACTAAAAAGTTAATTTTTCTAGATAATTCAAGCACATAAACACAATTAAGGCAAGCCATCTTCAAACGGTAATCCAAGTCAGTTTGAGTATTCTTGTAATACCATCATTCATTCAGAAAGTAAAGCAGCTTCACTCTAACAAGATTTGAAGTATCTAAAGCTTCAGATTTCATTAGAATTCATATGTAAGCTTTTGGCGTGTACACTAACTTTTACCAACGGTTCTGGGAAACAATTCCTTTCATGTGGGACACTCATGAAGTAAAAAGCTGTTGTATATTTGTTAAAAAAGCAAATTAAGACTGTGGGCCTTCAACACTTGGCTTTCAACGGTAGTTTCAAACGGATATATTGTATTTATTCTACTGAGACAAATATTGGTCCCCACTTACAAGTACAACCTGGGATATATTTTGTTTCAAATAATTCTCACTGGATTTGCGTGTTTCTGGTTAGTGTGAGCTATCTCGTCAATTTTATACGGAGATGACATTGATGCAGCTGGGAATGAAGTAACCAAGGTGGATGAACAGATTCATATAGTGTTCCCAGATAAGTTCCAGTCCCATTCATTAACAATTGTTCCATTATTCGATACACCAAATTGGGTTTAAATAAACCAAGATAAAACACATAGTATGAGATTAATTTTAATTGTTTTAAATACAGAATGTTCTTTTTCAGATTCTGAAAGGGATTGTGCTCGTCTCCTATCTTTATATTGGAATGTTGAGTAGAGTGTGTAACTGCTAGGTTCTGATGTGCTGAATGCCGTCCTAGCGCCCTGGGGATCACCGCGCAGGAGGGCAGGCTTCATCGAATTTAGTGACAAGGAAATAAACGCTTTTGATTAGCATAAGGATAGTTAATTAATGAAAAGGATATTTTTTTGATATAACTGGGGGATTCCACGTTATAATAAGGCAAGTTGACACATAATTATTGTTAACCTTTAACAAGGAAAACAGAACATCTCAACTCGAGAGCATTAGACTGAATAACTTTTAAGTTAAAATCTATGAAGCAAGAAATTCAGGACGAACCCGGAGGAGACGCTCTGGATTAATAATTAGAATGATCAACTAACAGTAATTACATCTAAGGAGTAATAACCTAAATAACACAAATACTGTTAGATTACAGTAATAATCATATTGTCATAATTTACAATAACCTAACACTAGAATATATACTGCCTACAATCGGCTGGAGACAATATACTTTCTTACTCCTACACCTTCCAATGCATTTCTCCTCAAAAGAAATGTTTTTAAAGTCGCTGTCACAAGATAACTTCTTATCGGATCTTGTTCAAACTTAACATACTTAATCAATATCCATTGACCTATATTCTGACCTCGGGGGGTCACTGACCCAATTCGAATAATTGCGCTATTCACTAATTAATTACTCTTCTTTCACTCTTCATAAAAGTGTCCGTATGCATGAGGCATATTGAAACTACACATTATTATGTGGAAGCCTCCACTTAACATTAACTATTGATGTAAATGTTACAAATGCCAGGAATTCCGTTCGTTTCCATGGTTGGCTGAATTAACTGTACTAGCGTCGGTTATGAGAGCTTGTCATTTGAACCGTTAATTACAGGTGGACAACTTTTTCTCTGAACTGGGAATGACGAGTTCATCTTATGTCAAAGGAACGGATGACCACGAGCAAATGTCGAACCGAGCCGTTGGTTACTACTGCATGGATGGGGAACAGCAAGGATACAACAGTGTAGTCTACAAGTACCAAACAGTTACTGCAAACTCTATTGGCTCACTGTTGAATGTGACAGTTCTCTAACTTGTACAACAGAACTGTTGTTCCCATTATCGCTGCAGGAGGACTTCACCAGTGCAAATACTTTGGCAAAGTACCTTCTGTTCCACTCGAATCTTGGACGCATTGGATACACTCAAGTGAACCCAGAAGTACATGAAGAAATTTTAAGTGTACCCGTCAAGGGAATTAATTGCTAATTGCCTGTCCAATCCATTTCGTAGGAAGTGATGAAATGGATTCGCAAGAATTTCAACAATGACACACCTCAGGAGTGGAAATCATCTCCGGAAGACAAGGAATATTTACCATTAGGATACGGTCTTGGGTTTAGCTTGGACAGTTATGATGGTACTACTTATCACAAAGTTCTCTTGCTTAAATAATAAGATAATACACCTCATCTCTCTCGGACAGGTTGGCAAGTCGTCCAGCACGGAGTTGCTACTCCTCAAAATGCTTCACACTTGTATATTTTCGAACTCCTTCGAACTATAAATCTTCCTGGGTCTTTAGGAAATCAACGCAGAAACATCTGACCAGTCCCGTCGACTTTAATTACAGAAAGGCTCAACTATCCATCGCCTCAGTCCCTGCCAATTCACTCGATCTCTAAAATTTCCACGGTCGTTCCTCAAACTGCAAGCATGTACACAGATATTAAACGTGTCTATGTATTCCTTTAATATTCCTGTAGGTGAGGTAATCGTATCGAACAAAACAAATGGGGATACGGGTGGCTGACTGAGGTGGAATTCAACACTTTCTCCTTCGAAGTTGATTCCGGAGTCCGACAAACGTTTTATGTACAGGGATATTTTGATCCTCTCATCTTTACTGTAACTTTTGACGGGTCGACCACCTATAATCAATCCAGGGTTATTACTGTCTTCGAAGAAAACTTGGAAATGGATTAACCTTCCTAAACAGCCATGGGACTCTAGTTCATGTGGTCCTGTGTCTGCATTCAGTAATTTCTAGCCACCAATCCACGTACATAATTGATTCTGTTCAGCCCACAATACGTGGAATATTTTTTCCTTTCTAGGAATATTGTTCTCGCAGTAATTTCATCCGTTCGATGGATTCAAATAATTCATAACATATTCCAGTGAATAAATGAACACATGTGTAAGATTCAGGAATTAATGGTTGCAGGATGGTGTTATATGAACAAACTGATGCTTCCTCTCTTTCCTTCTTCGCATTCATTAAATTTGTCCCTGGTGACCCACGTAAACCCTAATTAATGTGAATTTCATTATATGTTTTTAATATTTTACAGTCATAACTGTCATTTTTTTCCGGAAGGGCCTCAATAACTGTGGAGAAGCCATTTATGTACTCAGAGGGTATAAAATATGTAATATTTCAGTTACTCGTTGTGGAAACGTATAGAAGGTTTAGATCCTGCAGTATAATAATTATAGATGGAAGAAGAGTTGTAAGGAATATTGTATGTGAAGTAGATTTAGTATATAAGTATGTTGTGTATATGTAAATGAGTTGTAATTTAATGATAAGTTTGTTAATTAATTACTAAATAATGGGTAATACGGCAGTAGCCAGGTTAGTATGTTTGTGTAGCTAATAAGGTATATATTATTAATGTTAAGTTTCATAATGATTGGTTAAAAGATAAATCTGCGATAACCTACTTTGTAATTGTTTCTTTTGAGGAGAAATACGTTGCTCTTGGTTTGCCTTGGCAAGGCATCTGTTTGCCTTGGCAAGGCATCGATTTGCCCCTATATAGGAAGGAAATTTGAATCTGTACCATAGTGTAGTGTAGTAAATTGACCGTTATTGACCGTTATGATTTGAGAGAAGCTGAGGACCTACAACCCTTTAGGTGACCGTCCGGACTGGACGCTGAGGCCTTATTACCCCTAACTGCCATACTTGTATATTATTCGCTTGAACTTTTAAGATAACACCTAGAGTAGATACTTATTGTCAATTGTTTCCCATAAGTTATCGTTCAAAAGGGGAGTGTAACACTTACACATTAATTGTAAATGACATTTATAGCAATTATTAATGTTAAGTGGAGCATTCCACATAATAATGTGCAGTCTCGTCACTCTTATGAAGAGTGAATTAAAAGTGAATGGCGCAATTAGGCGAATTGGGTCAGTGACCCCTTGAGGTCACAATATAGGTTTAGGTATAGAGATTAAGTATGTTAATTTTGAAAGAGATCCGATAAGAGGTTATCTTGTGTCAGGGACTTTAAAAACATTTCTTTTGAGGAGAAATGCATTGGAAGGTGTAGGAGTAAGAAAGTATATTGTCTCCAGCCGATTGTAGGCAGTATATATTCTAGTGTTAGGTTATTGTAAGTTATGACAATATGATTATTACTGTAATCTAACAGTATTTGTGTCATTTTAGGTTATTTTTCCTTAGATGTATTTACTGTTGGTTGATCATTCTGATTATTAGGATGAACTCGTTGATGATGACTGATGAGCTGATGACTTCATTCTTCCCAACGGAACCTATCCGTTGCACACGTTTCAATTTTTATAACACAACTGTCATTTCAATTAAGTTAATTATTCACTATTACGGTATCATCAAAAATTAGACAATTACAGAGTGTACAACAAAGATATGTATGAAATACGTTGCAGGTTGCACAGTACAGACAAAAACCAACTAATTAATTAGGTATATCATCAACTACTTTCACTTTATGTAATGTAATAAATGTAATAAATTATTGATGTGACTAATTGCATTTGGAGCAATGCACTCTCTTAGAATCGACCAATCCTGAATCCGACAAAAAAATAATTCACTTAAGATACTAGTAGAAGTTAATAAACAGTAAATGCGTATTTATAGAAAGTTTACGATGCGTGCGTAAAAGCAAAATGCAAGCCTCAGGTTCACAATTAAGTAGTTTCATCGTGAATAAACTCTTGACACGTTACTGTACTTTGAGGTTCAAGATTAATGTTATTCATTTATATACTTTGATCCAACAAAATCTCGAATCGCTTAGTCATCTGTTTCATTAATCAAGTGGATATTACAGATAGGGCACAACAATATGCTTTGTATCATTCAAAACAGCATTTAAATATTTAAATGTTCTTCTGACTTGTAAATCCGAAATGATGGAAACACTACTTGCAAACATTTGCTGCATTATTTATTCAGGACATTCACAGTGATCCGTGTATTCCTATTGACACTTTCCTCCAAAGCATTTCCACGTCTGCACCTTTATCAGTCTTGAACATATGTAACCTTTGCCAACCCTGACAGTCCAGAGTACCCAAGAAGTCCAGGAACGCTGTACGAGCATCACAACCTCCCTCTCGCAACTTCCAACAGAATATTCATGCAAACGGGAAAGACACGGGACACATGCGATTCTCTGTTCTCATTAAAAACATCATGGTCTCGCGATTATGGTCTCGCGATTATGGTCCCGCGATTATGGTCTCGACGATCATGGTCTCATACGAATATGGTCTTGTACTATCATGGTCTGGGGTATTATGGTCTCGAACATTATGGTCTAACTAATAATGATTTTATTTTGCTGTCGGACATCGAAAGTTATCATAACTATCAACGCTTATGCTTATCAATGCTAATTAATGTTTTAGCAAACTGCTAAACAAATATGATGATCTATTTTTCGATTTTCTTAGTTATGATTTCTTAATTTTAATGTAAATTATCTTATCGATTTGGTAATATAATGTTTTTTAGTTTTTCTTTACTAGAAGCTAAGACCTAATGTCTTTTAAAATTTGGAACTTTAAATAGGTGAGTTGGGATTGTTTAATTTTAAGCCTTCAACCAAGATGTTCCCCTTAGAAGAAATGAGAAGAGTTTTTTAACTTAAGAGCTGGAACTGGGATAAATAAAGTATTTCGATTTTCTAACAGTTCATAGAGTACTTCATAAGCACTTAAATATAGTTGTAACTGTTCCAGTTGGTGTCACCGTGGTCAGTGATTGAAATTTTCTCAGGGCTAAAAAATCATACACCTTAGCGACTTTACCATTAACTGGTTTTTTGAACTAATGAAGTTTCAATAATTTTTTAATTTGAAATTTGCACTGAAATTTCGTATAATTTCCATTTAAGTTGATGTACGGAATCATGAGACCATAATGTCCCAGACCATGATAGTACAAGACCATATTCGTATGAGACCATGATCGTCGAGACCATAATCGCGGGACCATATTCACCGTCACCCGACCAAATTGTGCTCCTGATAAAGCATTACATTACTCCAGTGAAATCCAAACCAGGTGATCCTGCAGTTTCCAATTGGAGATGGAGTAATTAATAAATACATCTCGGGAATTGATGCAACCGATGGAAGTGCCCAGTGGAATTCAGGAAACTATGCAGTGGCTTATAAAGTTCCTGTGTGGGTCCCTGCTGATGATCTTTCAACAAGGGTGGCTTACTTGTGGTGTGAGTTGTGGAGCTGTCGGGTCAAGTGCATTTGTTGCCAGATTCTTCAAGCACAGTGAGGGACAACACACAAGGTGTCTTAATTAGGTCCTTTGATACTTCAAACGATAGAGCAGTAATGACATTCATTCCTGTTCGAATTGCTTAAGTCCAATCCACTCTGTAGATTCTCTAATAAATCAGAATTATATTTCTGAGGTAAAATGCGCTTTGGAAATTAAATAAAACAAGATTATTAGTCGCATAATATCACGCTGTTTTATTCGATCGAACAGCTTTGACGAGTAGTGAACGAGAATGCTACTTACATAGTGTGTATATGTATGTCGAACAATAAAACACACATCTGTTCATCTTAATCATGCATCTCTCTAAGTTATTACCGGTCAAAAAGCGACAAAGAAGCTTACTTGTACAACGATTTCAATAAGCGTGAACATATCGAAATCGATCAGATATACTTGTAAGAGAACCACCGACGGGAAACGCTGTGTATGCTAAACAATCAAGCTTAAGCATATTAAAATTTAACAAATAAATTACGTATATGAGTCATTATAACAATATAAGTGTAATAAGAGTGAGTTAGTGGGTCGCAGATCTTTCGGAACAGACTAGAAATCGTCAAAACAACACGGATTAATTTCCACGGTTAAATATTTTAGATGTATCATTAGTACACTTTGATTATTTTGTTGCAAGACTATACTTGTTTGTTTGTCAGATCATTAGAGCTTGTCAATTGCTCTTTAAATTTCCAATTTCGCAGGTTTGTCAGCAGATCTCATAACACAAAAAAAATGTTTTGCACCGACTTCTATCTGTTAAATTCTACCCTATCAATTTACATCCTCACTAATAGGTAACATTATATTCTTAATTCTATATTCAGTCCAAGCGTAATTTGTCATGATACAATTGTCGGTAGTCCAATAAATTCTGCTCGTAGTGAAAAAGAAATTCGGAACCTGACGGAGCATTTTGCTTAGTGACATGACGGAATGGCAATTTTCCAATTCGGGTATATTGGTCCCAATGTTCAAAATCAAAGGAAACTTGGATATCATCAATGAGCCACCTATTAATTGTTGATTTAATTGACTCTGAGTCTTGCTGCAGGTAGGTTGTAAAGTCGGTCAGGATTTTGTTGTCGTAAGCTCGGAAGACAGTGTCATTCTCATTATGGAAGTACTTTAACTGCCTATAAAATAAAACTACACATGACTACATGACTTTATAGCGAATTGGTATATCATTCACTTACCATCGCGTTAAGTAGTAAAGGAGCCCTCTTGGATTAGATGGGTGTCTCCAGTAATCTTCGAAATTGTCGTTGGACAGTATGACGGCGTGATTGGAGAGTGCATAGGACAATACAGCGCCATCGTCATCAGCTTCTCTTTCAATGTTGATCACCTCGATCTCACAGTTATGTGTCTTCTTAAATGACTCGGTAAAGATGTGATTTAATGACACGTCTTCTCTAAGCTGTTTTGGCCAAATCACAAGCACCGATGCAAATCCTAAAGCGTTTAGCTGATGTACGCAACGAGCCACTAGTGACCAATCCCTCACGACGCCGGGCCTGCCACTTTTCCTATTTACATTTTAAACACGATTAGATATTGATTGATTTCTTAATTCAATGTATAAAATATTTGTACTCATTACATCACATTAACATTCGCAGAATCTATGACGACTTTCTTTCTCGGCTGGGATAAAAGTTCATGAATATTGAGGCTCAGTTGTGGATATCTCAGCGGTTTGATTGGCTTCTTACAAGAGATGGTGTCAATTGGATGTCCAACTTGAAACTGGTATGCTCTCATACATTCCCTGGCAAGTATCAAAATTATCTGCAGCGTATCATACGGAAATGATGTTTTAAAATCCTGTAAAAATAGGCAATTTAGTACCAAATAATATTTCTTCATACAAATAACACTTACCACTTTCACAATATCCTCGCATTGGGCCCTTTTCCACGGAGCAGCTTCAATCTTCTCGCTAGGCTGTAAATTAATATTATGGAATTTATAAAATAAGCAGTAAATTATATTTAACTTCATTTGAACAAAATAGGTAAATTACAGGTGGTTTGCTAGCCAAGGTATTAATTTGGTGCTTCAAGTCTTGAATTTCAGCCTTTTTGTTAGAAATAGCACTTTGAGCTTGTGATAACTGTCGTTCGAGTTGTTGCATACTTCTAACCATTTGCTCGATCCTGCATTTACTCCGGTTAATCTCCCTGTCACGTTTTTCCTTGCAAAAATTCCACGTAATTTCCTTCATCCGCAGGCGATTAACCTCTCGAGTCAGAGTATCAACCTGTTGAGTCAAATTATTTAATGACGTAGTCAAGTTCTTCAGTTCTTTCATGGTATTCTTCTTAAGCACGAAATTCATTTTCCAAGATGCCAAGTATTTTTTGCGCCAAATGTTGACCTGCAACAAGCATTATATGTAATTATTATTTAAGTTGTAGATAATTGTTTCATTCTCATTAGTCATTAGCTGGACTTAACCTTTGGGATATCATTCGAGAGCACCTCCCTCCGGGAATAACAAACCTCTGGCTGTGGTTCCAATGTGGCATCCGTCTGAACTTCCTTGTCCAACTTAACCTGGAAACCATATTAAGATTAAGTTATGTTTAATGGCTCATTTATATATTATTTAAGAGAGACAAACCTCTGGTTGTGGTTCCAATGTGGCATCCGTCTGAACTTCCTTTTCAGGTTTCACCTCTCTTGTCTCCAATTTCTATAAGGATTAACAGTAGAACTGCGTAAACCCTTACAATCTTAATCTGCTATTCTTTACATAAATAGGTAAAAGTTGATGAATGTGAACCTTTTGCGCGTCGCTTCTTTCTCCCTCAATAAGTTTAGGAAGGTCGCTGTGGATGTGGTCGAATTGAAATTCCATGGATTGAATTCCTTCATCCTCGGCTTGATCCAATATCTCTTTTGAGATCAGCTCAGCTCTCAATCCTTCAATTCCTTTTTCCTCAGCTAATTCTTCAGTCTGGCAATCCTTTTCAAGCTTCAACTGTACACCAAATTAAAATTAGTAATTGTTTTCTAAACTTCCAACGCATTATCTTTAAAGTTTCCTAACATTTTTAGTATAATTATATTTCCTCTCCTTTTTCCTCGGATGCTTAGACTTAATCCCGCGGTAAGTGTAGGACTTCTGCTCGACGAATGTTTCTTCGGTGCATCTATCCCTTAGGTGTGGAACCATGTCCACGCCAGGGTTTTTAATCTAAGAAACAAAATTATTCAACCTCAAAACATAATAAAATTTATAAAATGGTCTTTACCTCTTTCTGAGCTCGCTCAGGCATGTGATGATGGTATGCATGAGAATGAGACCTTTCGAATGGCGGAACGTCGGGATGGTCATCACAAATAGCAACCCTGCGACCTCGAATATTATAAATTTTTCTCGTAAAGTGCTGTTAATAAAAAAAATGCTCATTTTAAGCCTTACATTGTTTAAATAACGTTTTTCTTCACTTACGATATCCAAGGTGTTATCCATTGCGGAAGAGAGATAAGCGATCGGATGAGCAGCGCCTATAACCAATGTTTCCTGCAGCTTATCTAATCAAAAACACTTGCGCAACGTTTATGTCTCTGTAGCTTCTAACATCCCGCTGGAGTACGAGACATGAAAGAAAACAAAGAAGAGTTCGTCTTACACTCAACGGACATTGAGTAGTCACTGGCGGCATTATGGGTTTTCCTTGGCAAGGCATTATGGGTTTTCCTTGGGAAGGCACTATGGGTTTTCCTTGGCAAGGCATTATGGGTTTTCCTTGGCAAGGCATTATTGGTTTTCCTTGCCAAGGCTTTGTAGAGAAAAAGCTTACGATGTACTCGGTGTATGAATGCAACTGTTAGTTCATTGAAGAAGCGACTCTTAAGGCAGATAGTCCTTAACTACTTTTACTTGTGATTTCCGATTTTTGTTTAAGCAATTACACTTGCGTTCCAAGTTCCAAGTAAAGCTGTAGAGATAGAACCGGAAGTGATGTATATGGGAGTGTCGAAGTCGAAATATCCACGAAGAAGTCTGACTCAGTCTGAAGCAGTGGCAGCAGCAGCATTAGGAACAGAGGGGTGACTTCGGACGTGGAAAGGCCAGAAGTTTCAGTTGTCAGGAAGGTTGCAGTACAAAAAGGAAACGAATGGCTGTACAGCGGTGGATTCTCCGAAAGAATGAGAAACTTGTTGAGAACTGGATTTAAGAGCGATGCAGTGATACACTTTGACCCTCCGGAAACTTGTATGGAAAGGATTCGGGTTCACAAATTCATTCTCATGGTTGGATCTCTTGTCTTGCCCGCTTGATTTCGACAAGCAGGGTTCAAGAGCACACTCATCTTTGATAATGTGGATGCGGAATCTTTGAAATCATACTTGCAGGTGATTAATTTTTAGTAAAGTAATGATAATTTGCAAATAGAAAGTGAACTTGCCATGTTTAAATACGTCATGAGGTTAGTGAAAGAATCATAATACTATAAGCGGTTTGGTGGAATAAGTATCACTAATTAATTCTTTTTGTGTGTCAAGTATGGTAGGGCAGAAGCACTTTGGAATCACGAGAACCCAAATAACCCTGAAGTGTTAAGGAAAACAGTTGAGCAGCTTCTCCTCAGGATTCGCTTTCCAGTCATGGAACTCACAGAATTTATTGAAGGCGTCGCAACCGAATGCATTTTGAATTCTTATGAACTCAGCTCTGTTCTCATTACCCAGTCAGAGTTTCGTAAAGAAAAGTAAATACACCGTGCTGGTATTTTTAAGGGAGACTTGTAAACTTGATGATGAATAGTTTGTTGGAAAAGGGAAGTTGTATCGATGCTGCGGAGCCTGGTTGAGGTGAACCGAAGTCCTTTCCTTTGCCGAGAACGGCGATACACTCGGGTGCGGCAGGAGGAGGAGGAATTGTTCGATCGTCGTGCGGCAGCTGCGATTATTCCTATCTGCGATGTGATTTTCTCGTCTTCCTCATCGGAATCTGAAATATGAAGTCACACTACTCAAACTGCTATGATGTATACGGAGAAGAAATCATGAATTCAACCAGGGAATTGTTGTGCATTAAATCATTATACAGGATCATTTCGACGCTGTTTCACCGGTTAGGGTGTTGGTGTTGAATGAATTGTGTTTGATTGTTGTGCGTCTATGTTAGTCGATAAGAGACTCAGGGTGTCGAGTAGTATGGATTATGAACTGGAATTGATAATAAAATTACATGAATTAAGTTTAGTTATGCGGAGTTTCTAACTGCACGCATACTTAAGGGTATACTATGCATTTACATTGCGGATGGTTGTGAAAGTCAGGTGGGCGGTTCTGAACAATGGACAAGACATGGGATTGCGCATATTGTTTGTTAAAAGGACACTTCATAATAATAAGCTTATTAGGTGAGTGTGCATCTGTCGTGTGGTGTTTAATTCTCTTAGGGTTTACTTAACCTTCAACAGATTCATGCTACAGCCTTTAATTAAAGATAGCATAGGTATTTGCAATCAAATATTGTTACTGTATGTACAGTAACCTTCTGATTTGAATTATTGATTGACACTCTTTATTCCCATGTTTAGCTTATTTTGTTCACAATGCTTCAATATTCATCACTCCAATGAATGAATCACAATGGAGAGTAATAAAATATAGATGGTAGATTTATGCAACCAATGAGAAATTCTTCACATAATTTCTCATCTAAAAAACATATATTCTCGATAATGCGAATTGCGGAAGTGACAGCGAGGTCACAAGATAGTTTAATATATATGTATATAGAGATTATGTATGTTAATTTTGAAAGAGATCCGATAAGAAGTATTATTGCGACAGCGACTTTAAAAACATTTCTTTTGAGGAGAAATGCATGGGAAGGTATGGGAGTTTGAATTTCGGACGTACTACTTCACAGCTCTTTTCATGTTTATGTAATGCGTTTCCCTGGGCTTCATTGCTGTAACTTGTTTCTCCATTGCTCGAGTTGTTGTTCAACATTTGTATTGTTCCCGTACAACCCAGACATGATCCTCGAGCAATCAGCTCTCGGTGTGATTTATCAGACGTTCGAAAGTCTCGCTGATGTCAAAACACTTATGAAAGCTTTTTCATGCCGTCATGGATCCTTCTATCGAATACACGAGTATGTAAATAAGTAGATTATGAGGTTATATTGTAAGAAGTTCCGCTTTCCCAGGACCTTTTCCCAGGAAGTTTTTTCATGCTGTTTGACTTACACTTTCTCTGGAGAATTTGTCTCATTTGCTGCTATTTGTTAATTTCTCTCTTCACTTTCTCTGCTGTCAGAGTACTTGCAACCATACTTATGTTAGACATCGAAGGCTTGATTCTTTTGAGTAATATTTGTCAAAATTTATTTTCCTTCACCTGACACTGAATAAAATGATGCTTGTCAACATTTATGAAACTGACACTTTCTATGTGCACATACAAAATATATAACAGGCAATTCGGAATCAAAACTAAACAAACTGTACGTGTTTCGTGTCAAAATGACACATGTTAGTCATTAATTCCTTTAAGCCTGCTTCTTTACATTTTAAATATCGCTCGTTTGACATAAAATACCTTACAACGAGATATAGGGACTTAACTCTGCATTTCAAATGTCACGTCTGTCACTCTTTCTCCAAAAGTGATCTCATTTAACTAAGCTACCATTTCTTTCTTCATACAAATTCAGCCTTGTTTTCCATGTTCCTAAACTTCTTTCCCAACTTTCATCTGTATTATGTTATTGTATGCCTTCTGATTCAAAACGTACCATCCTTCATCAAAAGGGTAAAAGCATCTTCATCAAACACTGATTTGAGTGAACTCCTAAACGTTACATACAATTTGACATACCTAAACAGTTTCCTGTATTGTTAGACACAGACTAGTGCACACAAAAGAATACTAGCGTTGATAGGTGTGGTTACGAATGACAAAGTCAGATACCTGTAATTCACTTGCATGCAATGCATCTCTTTAAGACAAAAATTCAATCACATCTTGCACAATGCATCTAAATATAATTGCGCTTCCTGTACTTCAAATTACACAAATAGTTTTCAATTTTGTTCATCTGCTATTAGTGCCATACAGAAAACCCATACAATTCGGCTCGAAAGTCAGAAGCAACAGAAAATATTCCAAAAATTTCCACCTGATGCCTTTGATATACATGTATTTATAAAGTCAAAACTAAATTCCTGTACATTGAGTAATTACATTTTGCTAGGCGTTTTGATTTTTGATCACCTTGAGCGACAGGCTGTTCTCAGTATAAAATTTGAATCCATTATCAAATCCTGAGAGAAACCAAACTTAATAAATGTAGGAAGACACTAAGTATCAAATTTGGTGGTGTGTTGAAGCTCATACGTCTGCTAGAGCGATTAAGTCTGATCTATCAACCTCAAATAATATTCACATACCACGAAATTGTGTGAATATTAGTTGTTTTAAAGGTATAAGTATACTATACAGTTGGAATTTTCATTTCTTCTCTTAAATTCTTATTTTTGCGTACAAAATCAAAATTCACGTGTTTACACAAGACTAAAGACTAAGACTTATATACTTAACATGAACATCGAGGCATCCATTTAGGTACATAATATTCAGTGATTGTTTCACTCCAACCAACAATCAGGAGGTTCATCATTGGTAATCACTATGGGAAATATGCTGTAAACGATTATTGCGATTCGTACGAGCAAATGGCACTTTGTTCTGAGTATCCGAACATTCGTCTGTATTGAATTATGCCTGTGGTATTATTGTGAAGAAAAAGATTACACGAAAAGAAAGGCTTTTGGGTTTAAAGGTTGGTTTCGCTGTTTAAAAAAGCCAAGCCCACATTTGGCATCGCTCCTTCGCAAATCGCGGTGGGTTGAGGAATCTCTTAAAGGTCCACCTGCCCTTGTGGACGGGATCAAAAGGACACTGAAGGCCCATAGGGCGAATATCTCAACTTGCCGATGTTCTTAGGATTCTCCCCAGTAAAGTGAAATGAGAGCGTCCTGGAGAAAACATTCCATCCTTCCCGCGACCTCCCGTCCCCCCAAAACATTCCCCAGTGGAGCGTAAGCCACGAGACGGGGAACTAAACTCTGCGACGGATAAAGGCTCAGTCGAATCTCCTTTGTCCAACAATAAAACAAAGGGAAACGTTCGAGTGACTTGGAACATTGCAACTGTTATCTGACCGTGTGTGTCTCTATTTACTGAGGAAATTAAAGTTGGCAGGTGATGGAAGGTCCGTGGAGTGGGAAGGTGGAGCGGCTGATGTCGAATGACGACGACGACGAAATGGACCAGCAGCAGCGACGGCTGGAAAACTCTCTCCAACAACTTCTTGCCAATAAACTCGTAAGTTGTTTAACTGGACAACGTTTGACTAGTTTAGTTGTTTAACAACGTCGCGTGTGATTTGCAGGTCTGCGAGAACATCGCGTCGTTCATGAGTTTACCGGACATGAAAGCAGCATCTGAAGTGAGTCGACCGTTCCTTCAAGCGATCAGGGGAACAAGACGCTTCGCTCAAACGGCCGTGTTGGCGATCACCGACGAGAACCTTGAAGACATAATGAAGACGGATTACAAGTGGCGCTGTGTGAAAATCGACGTGACGGATCCTACGAACATTTTGGAAGACCTGATGCGTGTCATCCAGTCAGCAGAGTTTATATTCCTTAAAGGGCGGCCGTGGGTGATCGAAGACTGCGCGGTGAAGGATGCGACAGCTGTGGATCTCTTGACCGCTGTTCTCAGCTCCTCGCCCACCTTTTCTCAACTAAAAATCGACCAACGCTATTTCTCCTGTAACGTCGAAAGCGTTTTTTCGTCCCCAGCGGTCCAGCAGACGTTGAGAAACCTTAATAGCTTGGATATGGAGAGAATGACGGAGCAGACGGATAACGAATGCTACTGGAAATCTCGTCGGGGCTATTTTAACTCCGAAGACCGGGACAAGTTCTGGAAGAACTTCGGCTTGTTGACTGGACTTCTCAAGCGTCTCAAGTGTTTCAAACTGCTCCAGTTGGATGAATCAGAAGAGAACAGCTTTTTACACAATTCTGTCCTTCGACTCCTGAAAAACAACAAAGCGACGTTGGAAGAGCTGAGACTCCGTTGGAGTGTCTGGCGGATCAAAGAACTGGAGACGTTGACTTTTCCAGCGCTGAAGGCTTTGACTGCGTCTGTGGAGCCCTGGGGCAAGGGGGACACGCTTGCCGAGTTCTTGAAGAACCAAAGGTCACTGGAAGAGTTGACGCTGAAGTCGAGGATGGGGGTCGCCGGGGACCCTATGTATACGGGGATCAAGAAATGTTCCGTTGGACTCAAGAAATTTCACTTCACGGTGTCGCCTATCCAGCTGTTGGATTGGAGATTCTTAGCCTTAATGAATCGATTAACGGACTTCAGGCTAAAGCAGCGGAAAGGACTCGAAGTTGGGGTCAACGTTCTGGCTTCCCTCCCGAAGAACCAGCTGCAGTGCTTAAGTCTCGAGGGACTTTGGAACACGTGGCGCATAACATCTGGATTCTCGAGTTCTGGGGAAGTGAAGAACGTGTTCCGGCACAAAACAGAGCTGCTCGAGGGATTCCGTTACTTAAGAAAGCTAAGTTTCCTGGGAAGTTGGGACGCAGTGGACGATGAGCTGATGCAGTGGCTTCTTAAGGAGTTCGCGTCTCTGGAGGAGTTCCAGTTAGGCAACTGTTCCACGTTAACTGACGGTGGAATATCTGGAAAGACAACGGCCGAGTGGAGTAGGGACGCGTCTTTCGCCGACCTGCGCCGTAAGTCTTTAACTTCTTGGACCTGTAACCTTTTATCCATTCAATTTTACATTTTGCAGGACTGAAGACGTTGAAGATCGTGGCATGTGATGGAGTGACCCCCAACGGAGTTCTGGAGTCGTGTGTTAATGTCCCTTCCCTCAGGAGTCTCGAGTACACTTATCCACCAGGACAAGTGAGACTGGACGGAGATCAGCGTTGCGAACGCTTAAGATAACCTCTGGCATGTTTGTTGCAGATTGTGGAGTCGGTGGTGATGAAGTTGGTGGAGCAGAATCCGCGGTTGGAGAAATTAACTCTTGACTACCACGGGGACGATTTCGGGAAGTTGAAAGCGAAGTTGAAGAGTCTGCGAGTGGAGTTGTTGTTGGCGGAGAAGGAAGACGGGTGGTGACCTTTTGTGCTGCCGCGCTTGGTTATTCGCGCTTGTTCCACTGTGCAGATGAGCGTCGTTCATTAAAGTGTGTGATTTAATGAGTCGTCTTTTTTATTGTTGAGAAGTGATAGGAGAGTCATTTGGGGTAAAGGTCCGTCAAGTCCCTCCGCCTCCGACTACGTCAACAAATCATATCAAGCTGCACAGGAGTGTTAATCAAAAGACGGTCTCCTTAATGACTCACCTTCTTCTCCAAGTTAAACGAGACATTCCATCTCGCCCACAATCTCCAACTCGAACCTTTTCTTTGCATGACTTAATCTCCGCATTTGTCGCCCAAAGGGCGCTGAAGTGTCTAGGGGACGTGTAGTAGGTGACCCACACTTAAACATTACACGCGGAAACTGTTGGCTTTCCTCACGAATCAGCTGGAGAACTGAAGTCTGGAAGGAATCTTTGCGCGACGAGTTGGGTTCTGGAGTCAAGACGGAGGGGAGGTGGAGTTTTCGGTTAAAACGGAGCTGCTCCAGGGATTCTTGTGCTTAAGGAGTTCGTGTCGCTGGAGGAATTAAGTTAGGCAAGTTAAGCAATTGTTCCAGGTTGACTGACTCTGGAATATATCTTTCTTTACAAAGAATATTCCACACCATGAAATTGTGTGGTTCGACTACAAAGCGGATCAAATTGATATGTTCAACAAGTCATTTTGTTATTTCCACAAGATGAATTAAATTTATTGCTCATTCGTTTTCATTACTTTTTTCTAATTAATCTGGGTTCTTTTAAAGGTATAAGTATGTACTACACAGTTGGAATTTTCATTTCTTGTCTTAAATTCTCATGACGAAGATATGTGGAAAGTCTTCTGCTCCTTCTTCATACATTTACGGATTACTATTATTTACAAAAGCAGCTTCTGCTCATTAAACTAATAGAAAGCGTTAAAAGTTTCCTGGTAATTATGTGAGTAACACCCAGTCGACCTCCTCTAGCGAACCCTTCGTATACTCCACTCCGCTACAATCCTTGGGGCTACAGGAGTTTCCAAGTTCTATCCGTTTTACCTCGGAGACCACAGCGACAAAATTAACAGACAACTTCATATAGTCGGCACGTCCTGCGGTTTCCTGTTTTTATTCTTGCTGGCTGCCTTCTTAATCAAGCCTTTAAGCCCTGAACCTAACCAAATTATATGTATTATTTGTATTATTTCTTCGGGTATTATTTATTAGTGGTAAACACGCTCAGATAAAGTGAGTAAAGGATGAGGATAATATTTGTAATTGATTACTGGAATTTAATAAAATATTTCAGAAAATAAATACAACTTCACACACATTAGCCATGCAGTGTGTTTTAATGACTCTTCAGTGGGAAGGCAAGTTTATTTCTAGGACAACGTTTCCAGTAATCAGCAGCATTACTTGGAGTCCAACCACTCCCACTCCAGGAGTGGTGGAGACGATTGTCTTATTGATTGGGAAAAGTGTCCTTGCTTCTCTAACAACCGAAACAACTTTGCTCCGCTTCTCAAAGAGCTTTTGAATAAGCGTGGACATCAGTCTAAATATCGTTAAGGCATTCCAGGAGCAATGTACGCAATCAAACGAAATACTAATCACCCTATCACCTCGAATTATCTCCCCTGGACCCTTCACTAGCCCCTGAAATCCTACAATCCTGGAAATACTCTGAGCCTCACTCTTCGGAAGCAGTCACTGCGTGTCCCTCTCCTGGATGACTTCCTTCAACCAGGGTCTTTTTGAAATCTCCCTTGACACTCCATCTGCTCCTTACATCCCCACCTGACTCCGGCTGCTGAAGTGGAACCTTGGAACTCTAGCTCCACACGTCTTTTTGACAAATGGGGTTTCACCTACGTCTGCGATATCATGTGGTACTGCTAAGAACAATAAATGAGTCAAGCTTGGACATAGACTAGCTAAAGTAGGTCACTCTTCAGCAGTACATGGCAAAGCGACGACAAGAAAGAGGAATTGTGACAAGGATATCCGCATCAGTCCCTTCCTATTCCTTCTTAAGGGGTCTATTTGGCTTTAACCTTAGCTTTAAGTTACGAACTGACCGCACCTTGGTCATCTTTGAACTCATTACACTCGCTATCATCTCCCATTATCCATTCCACTCACTTGACTTTTCAAGTGTGCAGCACAAACTTCAAAATAGAAATACTTAAATACATAGCCACATGCATAGTGTAGGAAATATTCCCATGTAGTTAATCACTAATCACTGCTACTGCTGCTGGGAGTATTTGACAAGTTTCCTGGAAATCATGGGAGTTAAACGCAGCGAACCTTCCGTAGTGAACCAGTCGTTCACTTCCAAGACATACAGTCGTTCGGGGTACAAGAGTTTCGATGAGTTCTATCCTTTCTACTTCAGAGAACATTGTCACAGAACAAACATACGACCACTTCACTTGATCGGCACGACTAATTTATTTGGATTGGACACTTCTTTAAGCATCCCTTCTACTCCGTAAGTTCGACACGAGCTAATCCTTAACTCAGCAGGCATTTAATATTCATGTGTCAACTAATTTCCAGTTCATGGGAGACTTAAAGCTGTGGTACGAGGTTCTGTCGGGAGCCTGAAAGTTATATAAGTCTCACCACCACTTCCTAAAAAGCCGTTCTTAAATTAATTACATTCTTTAGTTCTTTAGTCTTTAGTCTATTCTTTAGTCTATTTCAAGTGACAATAATTATCAATTGTCTACAAAAGTGATCTACAATCTTTTTAATCTAATAAACACACATGCGCTCATATTGCGCATCTTAAAATAAAATATGCTACTTTAACTATTAAACTGAGGTTTCTCTTAGATTGTCTTGTAAACTTGTCATGCATTCTCGTGCAAATGAACACTCGAATGGGAAGTTCCTTTAGCCAACTTCTGTCTCAGCTCTGCTGTGGACTTCAATGCGAGCTCCATGTCACTTTCCATGCTCCCTGGAGCGAAGGGATGGTTCAGTGAAGACGAACTGTCCAGCGATGGAATCTGGTGGCCCACGATTGTATAGATCTCCGTTTGTATTACTTTGCAGAAGTCGTCTAACGGCTACACAGGGTACATTTACAGGAATTTGTCTCATATCTCCCACGTCTGTGTTCATTATTAGAAGCAAAAGTCATTTTAATCATCTCACCAAGTCGTTGTCATCATATCCAAAAGGGTTCTCAATTTCCCATCCAATTCCCAGAATGACGAGAAGGGCAAAAGAGGCGAACTGTCCAACATCCCAATTCGTCAACAATCTGATACGAGAGAGACAGAAATGAAATGATGGAGATGGAAAGAATAGGCAAGAGGAATAGGCGTCCTTAGAATCCGCTCGAAACCCGTGAGGCAATCCACTAAATTGTTTAGTGCTGCAATGAATAAATCAAATAAATCAATAGACACGAATTATTATAGCTGAGGAAAAGCTAAAAACCCCATCTCCGGGAGATAAATCACAATTAATGAATTAAGAGTGCGTATCATTTTAACAGGACAGCCCAAGGTTCTTTTTGAGGTTTAAAAGAAAACTTTGGGAGAGAGAGAGAGATTCTGTCAAGTCGCGATTCTTTAGAGAGACCGATGTGATGTACAATTCTTTTGTGATATTCGTTAGGGTTACCTGAGAAGGAATTCATGGTTTTTGTACTCGTGACAATTAAGCAGGTGTCAGTCATATTTAAGAGATTTAATATACAAATATTAACTTACGCAGTCATGAGCTGTAAAGTGTCTGTGAACTGTCGTGTTCATAACCGATGTCTTTTCCATAATGCCTTGAGGAATGATGGATTCCCGAACTCCAACCCAAATGCATCTCGTCAAAGTTCGAATATTCTGTGTCATATTAGACCACAACCGACGAAATTCCCAGTATCTGCAGACATAATCTGGCCTTAAATTGATTTAAATTTGACCTAATTTGGTAAAAATTGGCGTAGAATTCTTTGAATCCACTGTTATTGCTAATTAGTATTATGAGAGTAAGAGTTAGTTTTTTATTCGGTGGTGGTGGTGAAGTTATGTTAGAAGCAAACACGCATATTATTCACGATCAAAATATAAACTAAACTGCCTCAAGGTTTTATAAGCAGAGTTTGCATCTGTGCAAACTTTAATTTTATTATTATTACTTTCCTTTGTGTCATTTTTGGTATAAATATTCCGAGGTATGAGGATTTGTACGTTAAGGTATTAAATGTACTAGGCATTCCACATTTTATAATTTCAAACATATTTTCAGATAGGAAGTAACTTTTTGCTAGCCACTTGTGTGAAGGTTAAGGTTACTTAAGATTAGCCTCAGTTAAATCTTGCTTTGTTATTGATTATTCTAATAAAACCCTACGAATATATTATGTTCTATTTATGTGGAGTCATCACGTTAATCTTAATTATTGTGTATCTCATGCCAATAACATTTCACAACCTTCTCATAAGTCTAATCGTAAAGTGTACTCATTAAAATTGCCATTGAATTAATGATAAATTATCACATTAACCTGTAACTACTGAAGTTAGTTAGGAATGCAATCAGCAGAGGTAATTTTAATTTAGTAACCACAATTGACGACAATCTCGTCAACTGGTCTTTCCTTATTGATTTGCACATATCTTATGGACAGAAGTATCTCACAAGAATTCCAAAATGCGCAAAAACTAATCTTGGTGGTGCACTCTCGACCTTTTTATTCATCATTAGCAAAGTGAATAATCATTAGAAAATTATCACGTCTTGTGTAACTCCCAGGAATTGTATTAATGTCGAATGGAAAACTCCTATCCAAATCAATTCCGTCACCACTTTCGTGTCTAATAACAAGTTTCATATATAGTTACTTTTAACATCTCTCACTACTCAACTCTCTTGAATAACTTAATCTCTTACTACTCTCTCCTTTAATGCTGCGTGTATGCAAAAATTTACCCAATTATCCCTATAATCAATGCAATTAAGGCACAAAAACTAATATTCCAAAAAATCATACCTTTTCGTTATTATTATTGTTGAGCTGGGCTGGTGCATGTCTTCCGCTGGAGAATTCGATTTTGTTGTCTTCGAGAAGCTTCCTGTGAACAATTAAAATTGTCTAAATAAAAATCCAATCCGCATCTTCAAACAAAGACATTTCTTATCGCTTCATCATCCAATTTTGACTTAAAATACCAAGAAATCCTTCACTAAATGAGAATAAACAAAGTATCAAACTGCTCACAATGCGGAAGTTTAAGGTTTTACCTCGTTAAACGAAAGAGCAAAGTTCTGTAATCGGCTTGTACTCTCAAAGAGTTTTATAATCCATAATTTATTTCAATTAAATGTGTCAAATATAAATGGAACATAAATCAAGAAAGCTTGGGCCAATCCTCAACAACGAACACATTTTGCCCAGAGAATTCCCAAACTGAATATTCACTTGCAATGTACTTCCAAAAACGATCAATCAAATTTAACAATCCGCTAACTTTTCCATCACAACTTTCTCAAGTCTTTTATAAAAAGTTTTGCTGTGTCACACTGCTCTCGTCACAATACCCAAAGTGGATAGGTGTGAACAAGATACGAGGACAGAAATAAATCAAACTAAATCTATTAAAAACACTTAAAACTCACCTTAACATTTAAGATTTCCTACTATATGTTAGAGCGAACTGGACAGTTTGATAATTTTGTCAGGCACTTTGTTGGAAACATCCTCGAGTTCCTAAGCCATACAAAACAATGCTTGATTAGATTTTCTGCTACACCTTAAACAAACTTTGTACTTATCGATTCACCTGTAACTGTGAGGCAAGTGAGGAGATTGTGTCATTCATTCGGCTCCTCGAAGTCTCAAGCTGCTTCAACTTTATTTCTTTTCGTTGTGCTAAAGTAATATGCTCCGTTTGAAACGTGAATGCTAAATGGTTAAATCGTTTCTGTAAAAACAACAAACACCAATTTAATA
Organism: Isotomurus graminis; assembly: GCA_034696565.1. NCBI lineage: Eukaryota > Metazoa > Arthropoda > Collembola > Entomobryomorpha > Isotomidae > Isotomurus > Isotomurus graminis. The sequence goes on along the minus strand of JAQGAB010000507.1, from coordinate 3,132 downwards.
TCAGAAAACCTTTAACTCAGATTCTGAAGGACTGAAATGAAAATTCCTGTGTACTTAGTTTACTCTATTGGAAGTTAAATTAAACTTCACGAGTGCTTACCTCTTCATCCCTTCTTCCTTAATTATATCTAAACTCTTGAAAAGTTCTTCCACAAGGTTGGGAAACGTCTCAAGATATTCCTCAGCTTCTTCATCTAAATCTGTTGAATTAAAAGGTTTCTGAGAACCACTTTCAATTGCTGAACCTCCACCTTCCATGTCGTTTCCTTCTTCTTGTGCGTATCGTTTACTAAAGTTCTGTAATATTGTTCCAGAAATTAAATAAAAGATTCAAATTAGATTATCTACGCATTCCATTACTTCTTGATTCTTCTTATCCAAGTTTGATTATTAAACATCGTAAATTGAGGTCCCCAGGAGTTCATCCTCTGATTACAAAACACACGAATACATCATCACATTTAGCTCGACATTCCAGATGTATTAGAAGATAATTCCACCACAATTCCTTGTCATCCCAAACTGACCTTTCGCACACTTCCATTTTTTATACTCGTTTCTGTAGATAGGACAACTGCTGACTGACGTCGATTCTTCTCTGCCAAAAGGTTCGTACTCGTTGACTGGGGTCTTGTCTCCATCAGGGTTAGTGATTGTTCCCTATTCACATCAAAATACATTCAAGTAACTCCTACTAGCCCCCAATAACACAAGTAAATCGTCATCTCCTCACCTGTGAGCTGGACCATTGACTAAGAGTCCAATAGGTCGGAGATGAAGGAGACGAGATGGGAGAACAGAAGGTCCCGTCACAAGGATACAGTGTCACCTCCTACATTCCTAGAAGCTCCATTAATAATTTATAGCGGTCGTTCCAGACTGTTATACACACTTCCAGGAAGCGAGCTAGCAGCACTCTGGAAGTCAGACTTGGACGAGACCTCATCCTCATCCCCTCCACCAGAAGTGGCCCTCAAGTGATGGTGGTTGTCCAAATGATTCCTGAAATCCGACCAGCATTCCGGACTAGTTCCAGTCTCTTGATCTGTCTCATCCAGTACCGTGGGCATCGTTATTGTCAACCTGTAACTACACACATTAGACATTCTAATCAACAGATGCTCATCATCACAAATTGCCCAACTCATTTGCACGTACCTCAGCTCATATTCGTCTGCTAAATCCCATCGTACATGCGACTTGTAAACTCTGATGATGATGGAACTCCAATTAATTAACACAACACCCTACCTTAATTAAACTAATAAATTAACTTCCCCTCAATCAGAAGTACTCGCACAATTCGAATGCCACCAACTATACAAATCAGTCTCTGAATAAGGATACACATTAAGTAAAATCACTATACAGCAGAAGGAAACTCTTCCCACACAAAATATTCCTTCGAGACTTAACCTACTCTCATTCTCCACACACCGGGATTAAAATACTGCTAATCTAAAATTATAAAACTAATTCATTTATATAGTAAGGATCGTTAATAATCTACTTCGTACTACAGAACATTCTGTAAACGCTTCCCAACATTCTCTCTATAAATTTGGCCAATGGACATGTCACTTGTTTGTAAGTGAGCAACCAAATCTGCATGTTTCTTAACAGGTTGTTGGTAAGGGACAAAGTATTCTTGTTTCCGACACTGCTGAAACATCCATCGTCTGTTGCGGGCTTGTTTGGCAATCGTGGCCGCCTCTGGCATGTCCCATCCCCTAACAAACGCTAACGCTGATAATGCGACGATGACTCCGCATTCGGTTTCGTCCTCTTGTTCCATGAAGTCCTTCATAATGAGACATTTCCATCTGATAGTATCCCACCCGTTCACATATGCAGCTCCATGTCCTATCCAAATGAGGTCCTTGAAAACTGGCTCATAAAACGAATCCTCTCGTTCAGTGTAATAGGAGTCCACAAGAATAATAGAATTTGGAATTACAATAGCTAACATAAAATGGTTTTCGAATCGGACTGGCACAAGAAAAAATTTAGGGGCACTAAGATGAAGAATGCAGGCTAACGGATTAACAGTTTCCTTATACTCGAACAACTCGACCCATCTTAAACCAGGAAACACACAATCTGAGATTGAAAGTATTGTTGTGTCCACGACGTCCGTCTCAATCCACTCTGACTTGCCATTTGACGTTTGAAGGGATCCCAAGTAAGGTTTTAGTTCCTCTGAGAGATCGTCAGACGAATAGGGTGCCAGATACTCTTCCAGGTTTGTGGCAGCGTTTTGGATGGATGAAGTGAATTGATGAATTTTTTTTGTCAGCCTTGAACGCTTGTTGATGACTTGTGCAACATTTTGGAGTCCTGGCACTTTATCCAAAATTTCCTGGGGTCGTCCGAGCAGGGTGACTTGGTTCAAACATACCTTGGGAGTTCGAGGAGTCCTCCTTATTGTTGCAGCTTCTGGATTTCCGTAATACTCGACGATCACTGCACTCTTCCGACTCCAAACCATTCGCTGAAACCGTCCAATTTGCGATATGATGATCGATCCATCCTTCCTGATCCCGAATTCCCGAAGAGTCACTGATCCCTGGCCCCTCCAACCAGCGTAGGAGTCGCATTTACACCTATCGTCATCATCACAAGTTTTCCGGAAGCTCAGATGCGTTCCCGGAATGGGGGTTGGAGGACACTCTTCCAGCACCTCAGTTTCCCCGTTCTCAATCGCTGTTAGGAGTTCGTCAACCTCCCGGGGAGATTTCCATACAGTCGCTAAACATAAGGAAGTATATTAGTAATGATTATATGATGTAATAAATACGAATAAATGAATACTTACAGTTTACTGCCATTTTTAAATTTGGTCCAATAGTCCTTCTTAACTGATCCAGTCCCCTTTGATATGTGTGAGCACTTTAAACACATTCTCTCATGTTAGAAGCAGTACAATGCGGCGTCCTTCTTTGTGTTGCTTCCGCGCTTGGCTTTGTTCATTAGCATGTTCTTTAAAAATCCCGCTGGTGCCACCTCAATGTCTATTGTGTATGAGACTTGTGGCAAGGAAGACAGCAATGCCTTGGCAAGGAAGACAGCAATGCCTTCGCAAGGAAGACAGCAATGCCTTGGCAAGGAAGACAGCAATGCCTTGGCAAGGAA
>JAQGAB010000506.1:0-26051 GCA_034696565.1 Isotomurus graminis | reverse complement strand
TATGGTCACTATATTTTAGCAGTTGAAAGTTTATAAGTAGTAGTTATAGGCCACTCACACTAAAATCATGAAGACATATCAAGATAACGATTCGCATGCAAATTAAGACTGGGATCTCCATAAAGTTTTTCACTTTCCACCCCAGTTATGTTGTGTGACACGTCAATCCTTGTCATTTCTGACTTCGAATATTTACTGTCAAAAATCATTGCTACGCGATATGATGGTAACTACTGACGTGCCTTTGAGTAAATAAAGTCATTTAAAACAAGTCGTGCAAATGTTTAAAAATGCTTTGTAGCTCCGATAAGAATTATGTGAAGACACCCAAGCTATTTTTATTTGCTCGGTTTATCATTTTCAATGGTTACACTGCATTATTCAGGCCAATTTTTCATCTTAACTAACACAATAGTTAATTGAAGGAGTTGCTGTGTAGCTATAATTTAATTACACGTTTCAACAACAGTTTTCTAGAGCTCGTAGACATAAAAAATGATTATTCTACGACTTATTTGACGACACGCACGAGGAAATTTAACTTGAATTTTGAATGGTTTAGAGTTACATGAGCCGAATGATAAGACTTGATTTCGAAAGGAAGTGTTTGGTTACACATTGGAAAATGAGGCGATGCTTTGAGTTGTTATTGATTTGAGACTTTCGCTTCTTCGCGAATTTTATACAGGACGAGGTCCAGCGCTGACAAAGCATCCTCAGATGAGTCATGACCGTTCACCGATTCCTGAATTATTCGACTGAGGAAATCGATCGCCAATGTTTTCAGTCCCCGTTTCAAAGGAGGACCCTGTCGGTGTGGGAACATCACGGAAGTATCGATCACACAATCATGCATGAATTTGAGAGCTATCAGGTCCGATTCCAGACTGTGGCCAATCATGATAGTATTAGGACGAATGTGAGACAACATGATTGCTTGCACGTCTTGTAAAGTTGTGGTTGTGTTGTTGACGTCGTCTTCTGTGAGTCCACTCCATTTGGTGTTGTAATCCAGAATTTTTCTTGCCGGCTTGACCACAGAATCGTACCTGAATGTAATTAAACGCTGTCAATCGATCATAATCATATAACCTAGATATTCAAAGTGTCTTTCAAGTAAAATGTCGTACAATACTGATCCATCTTGCCCGACAAATGTTGCTCGAGCAAGCTCATTGCCTCCAGTGGTGTAGACCATTTCGCAATCTAATGCGATGATGTCCCAAGGGTTGTTTCCGATCTCATCTTCACTTCCTGCCTCCTTAATAGCCGAGACAAATCCTCGCTGATCATTGACAGGTAAACTTCGAGGGACATGCACCGGGTGAAAAGCGCACGTACAGGCATCAGCAGCAGCTGCTCCGCAACACGAATAAAACTTTGACCATTCTCGCTTGTTGGCTATGAAAATCGTAATTGAAAATTAAATACATTTTAAATGAATACACAAATCTACTGAACTCACTCTGCTTTCGTTGAAATCTTCCAGGGTGGTATTCGCAGCCACTTTCATTAGGTTGGCTGCCATCGGTTTCATGATGGAATGTTTTGTTACATCGGTCACAGGTCTTTCTTCGCTCTTCGTATATCATTGGACGTGCGTCATAGCGTGGCTTAGCAACAACTCGACCTAAGCCAACAAGTCAAATTGAAAATTCACGGAAGTTAATCTCATGTTGATAGGAAAAAAGTTTACTAACCAGGAATGTTTTCTTTTGCAGGTCGTGGAAATCCGTTGTCCACCAGCAAATTCTCAGTCAGTACATGTGGACACAGTTTCTTGTACAAAGCATTTCCACGGGGTAATTCAGGATGTAAGACGAGAAGTGACCCTTTGGGGCGATCAGACACATGGCCCAGACGAACGGCAGTAGTCGGCGTAGAGGTGAAAATATTAGCTGAAGAGAAGCTCAGGATAGAAGTAGAGCTAGAAGATGCTGAGGCAATTGGTGTGGGTATCTCTGCGGTGTTTGAAAGCGATGATTTCCGACTACTCAATGGAGTTGATCGGTTACTTGCAGGAGCTATGAAATTAATCATACAGTTCCACTTACTGATACTGATTTACACAACACATAAATAAGTATGACAAGTTACCCTTACATATTGATGATGATGAAGAGTTTCGAGCTTGAACCGCTTCTGTCCGAATAGGGTTGACAGGAGAATGTTGAACTGGTTCCTCAGCCTTAGGTTGCTGAGTTTCTCGTTTTAAGCTCGTAATCTTCGCCCCAATCTTTGACTTGTACAGGATAGTTGAGGAAGCTCTGATAGCAACTTCTGCTTCTTCGCGAATTGCACGTTCAAATGCAGCCTTTAAATGCTCGCACAACTGCCTGCATAACTTGTAAATCTCATCCAAGCAATACTGGCGAACGGTATATGAAATTTTAGCAGACTTGACTGGCGAGTCAGATACGATTTGTGGAGATGGAGTTTCTTTCACCTATTATGAAATGGACTTTTGTTACTCCTTGCTAATAACAATGAAAAAATGTAACACAACTTCGACTTACGTCTACAGGTCGTGCGGATGGTGTATGGGCCTTTCTTGTAGTTCCTTTCACGTGAGTCTGAGCGATAGTATTAGCCGGCGTGCTCTTTCCTTTACCGTTGGTGCTGGACGTTTTGTTTGCTGGTGTGCTCTTTCCTTTACCGTTGACGCTGGACGTCTTGTTGTTGTTAGTGACGTGGATGGGATGGACTTTGTTTACTTTTGTACTCACGGCTTTGTTGGAAGGTGTTGCAGTGGAGGTCTTGTTAGCAGCAGGACTGGGAGCTTTGGTTACCTTTGCACTCTCAGCTTTGTTCGATTTTGAATGTGTAGCAGATGTTCTTGAAGGGGTGGTAGCTGCGTATTTATTAGCATCTTTGTTCTTACTCAGACTGGTGGCTTTAGCATCGGTTGAAATAGGGATCTTAGCTGTTAACCCATTTCTTTGTTTCATGAAATGTTCCGCAACTGACTGTGGTGTGCTGTTCGGCGAAGAGACTGGCGATGGTGCAGGTAAAGGTACAGATTTTGTTGACGGCATAGGATCAGCGATTGTTTTGGCGTTATCATTGTTTGGTGGAGGTGTTGGTTCCTTCTCCTTAGGGCTGCTGCTACCTTTCCTGCCTTTCCTTCCTCTTCGTTTGCCTGTAGTAGGCGGGGGCGAAGGTGATTTTTTCATCTTCCCCTGGTTGCTTTTGTTGTTCTTGTTTTGATTCGTAGGGCCTCCCTTAAGTCCCCCTGGATCTTGGGTTGCTGGTGCGTGGACGTTGGAATGTCGGCTCGAGCTTTTCGCATTAGCAACATGGGAGATGCGCTTCCGGGCGGCTTTCGACAACCGAAATGTAGGAGAACGAGGCGTGCACCTTTGTTGAATGAAAATACAGAAAGGTAAGACTCCCAAGAAAAGGATAAAAAAATAGATCGGGATCAAAGTTAAGTGCAGGACTCCCAACTCCCCAAAAAACTCGTAGAAATTTGACAATCCGCTTAACAACTTCCCAAGATGGTACAAGGGAGCTGTATCCGGCAGAAGAAAATTCATGCAGACGCTCATTCCCGACTCTGCCGCCTGCATGGCGAAAATTCTAACTAATATATTCTAAAATAACAAGGAACAGAGAAACAGCTAAATAAAATGGAAGTTTTGGGGAAAACTTCCGTCACTTGTGTAATGAGACGTTAAATATTGCAGGTAAACTAATCTGACGTTACAATTCAGACGGGGAAATAATTAAAAGAAGGGGGAGCACACGGGAGGAGTCCGCCGTCCGCGTAGGAAAAAGAAGAGAGGAAAAGATTCTCCACGTCCGTTCTAGAAGAAAGGCAAACTACGAATGCAGAGTGCGCTCCTCGCCTCCGTCCTCCTCGACAAGAAGGCCACGTCACCCACATAGAGAAACTTCTAGAAGGTTCTCTCTACTTTTCCCCGCCCATTTCTAGAATGTTCTACCACCGCGCCAACTTTTGAACTACAACGCCTGCGTTTGTTTACCATGATGCATCACTAGAAATGGCTTGTCTACACTCTAAATGACTAAATACTTAATGTCTAATTATGTAACTCATCTTATTCTTAACTTACCCATCACTGTCATCGGAATAATCATCAGTTGAAGGTGGACTAGAAGGTTGAGGAATGTCAGGCACCTCTGCTTTCTGAGATTCTAAACGACGCGCAAGTTGTTCATGCAGATTAAGGGTTGTCTTCCGTATTTTCGGTGCTGTACACGCAGGTGGTCGTACATCAGATCCAGCATGAGCTAATCTTCGCTTTCCAAGCAAGGAGCTTGCAGTTTCCTCCATGGGATCATTGAATTTTTCAACAAAATGAGTCATATTATTTGGTTCTTTGGACTTCTCTTCGGGCTGATACTCTTCAAACATCTTTAGACATTCCCTTTCAATGTCTTCAGGATCATCTTCATAATCCTCATCTAATACTGCAGGTGCATAGAAGTCATCGAAGCTATTCGAATGGGAGCTGTTGCCATTTTCATACATTGATGAGGAGTCTTGGGACATTGGTTCTTCAGTATTTTTTTCGTTTGTTTCATTTTTGCTGACATTGCTGCATTCCGTTGGAGTATTGTGCGAAGAATCATTTTGTCTTGATGAAGTAGAGTGAATAGTTGAATCATGCTTGGTAGCTGGTTTTACAGTAGGCCGGAAGAGTTTTCGCAAGGTATCTTGAAGATTTAGAATATCAACATGCAATTTACTTTCTGATTTTCACAAGCCAAAACGCTGAGTTCAATCCAAAATTACCTGTTTTCTTGCCTCGACTTTGTTTTTCTTTGTTTCTATTATTGCTGGATTCGGTTGGAGTATTGTGCGAAGAATCATTGTCCTTTTGTCTTGATGAAGTAGAGTGAACAGTTGAACTATTTTTGGTACCCGGTTCATCTTGTACTACAGGCAGCAAGAGTTTTCGGGCCTCTTGAACACCTACAACATCAACAAATAATGTACTTTCTTACACTTCACAAGCAATATTAGCAATAACGCTCAATTCTCAAACTAAAATCACCTGATTTCTTATGTCGACTTTGTTTTTCGATTTTTTTCTTTTCATCGGATTCGGTTGGAGTATTGCGTGAAGAATCCGGTTGTTTTGATGGAGTAGAGTGAATACTTGAATCATATTGGGTATCTACATCTACTTCATCTTCCACAGCAGACAGCAAGAGTTTTCGGGCCTCTTGAAAATCTATAACGCCAACAAATAATTTACTTTCTTGATTCTCACAAGCCACAATACCAAATTTAATCCAAAATTACCTGATTTCGTGTGTCGAAAGAAGCAGTGCGGTTTTTCACACAGTCCAACGACGTAATAAGGGCACGGAATACTTTTAAACAGTCCTTGAGACGGTAACATTTTGTTAATCAAAATCCTACGAAGATAAACATTTAAGTAGAAATGTAGAAAAGGAGGACGACTTTGGCTCAAAGCCGCTTGTTGTGGTTCTCGATCCACACGTCTCACATTCCCCAGTTGCTTTATGTCCACCTCAGCTGCCGGGGAGGAAGAGCATCACATTCAACCTCCACAAGCAACGTGACTCTCTCCCAAGCACAACAACCACGTTTTTCCGTAAAGTGAAAACAACGTTGAAAACAAAAGCGCAGCAATGGAAGCCGACGACAGCACAGCAGGGTCAGCGCTTTCCTACGAGGAGAAGGCGCAGAAGGCCAGCATCATCGCGAAGCCCATGGCCTCCAAGAAGTTGGGAAAGAAGGTCTTCAAACTGATTAAGAAAGGTATGTTTCCATCACACGAACTAATTTGTAGTGTCGGTGCTGTGTAGTGTGGTTGTGGTATAAAATGTGCTTTTGAAATCAGCGTCCAAGCAGAAGATGCACCTGAGAAGTGGACTCAAGTTGGTGCAGACGAAAATCCGGAAAGGAGAGACAGGGTGAGAATACAACTTTATTATGATTAACTGGAATTGTTAAGCAATTGTCCAAATGGTGAACAATAATTTTTGGGAATTTTGTAGGTTGGTCATTTTGGCTGGAAATCCGTCTCCCATTGAAATCATGTGTCATTTACCAGCTGTTTGTGAGGACAAGGCTATTCCATACGTTTATGTTCCTACTGGACGAGACATCGGGACTGCGATGGGTGTCAAGAGATGTTCACTTGTTGTTCTTATCAGGAGCCACGAAGATTACAGTGAACTTTATGACGAAATCGTAGAGGAAGTTAAGGTTCTCCCTATTCCTCCTCCTGTTGAAGTTTAAAGTGCAAGACGGCTGAGTGAAGGAGAGATGACTTTTTTTTATAAATGTCCACCTCTGATTGATACGCGTATTTATAATTTTGCTTATAACTCTTATACAGTAACAAAATCACTTCGTTATCCTCCTGAAATCGTTAACTGAGACAGTCTTATCAATTAGAAATTGTACTTTATAATACATACCGAGGTGTGAATAAATATTTACTGACAACTTATGCTATTTAGTACAAAGTCTTTCTACCTCTGGAACGTTTTTGCAAGCTTAAAATGTTAATATACAGTAAAATATTGTGTATTTGCTTTCTACACAGCAAATTATTCTCAGTCGTTGAAACTCTATGGAAGCTGTTGTATTAATAAGTCCCTAAATTTGCTTTAAACTTAATATGTAAAATCTTAGCGATCAGTTTTAGTTTTTATCTGTTAACTTAACTGGCTGGTACACCGTTCTACTGAATGCGTTGCGAGAGAACTTGGTAACTAATCAGATCACAATGAATCGCTTAATTTCTCTACTGTCTCGTTGACATGCGAATGAAGGAAGTATTATAATTTTTTCGTCAAACAAGGGAAATTTAAGGCGTGTTTTCCAAAGATTTATCAGCCATGTCCAGAATTTCTTTCTTGTCTTCTTCAGAATCATCTCGACGAGACTTTCCTGTGAAACAGAGGCATCCGGAGTTATTCCTTTTTCGGCTCTTTTTCTCCAGATTATCTGACTTGTACCGTTCTAGTAAGGCTTTTTGGTAATAATCAAAGTCTTTTACATACCTTTAAGAAACAAGGAGGTTAAAAATACAGAGACATGGCTTTTAGTGAAGGTTTACATAATGTGAATGTAATATATGTTCGGTTATAGTTTAATACCAGACTGGTGGCCATCTGTATTGTGAGATCCACTGACGATTTTCTGGAGCAAGTTCTTTAAACAGTTTTCCATGTTTTCGACAAACAAGATCGTAGTTGGTGGCTAATTGTATCATACACCATTGTGCGAGTTGTTCAACATTGTGGAACTGTGGAGCACAAACAGTTCGATATATCAAGATACAGACTGAAGAAAGATAAATAATCAAACACAAGCATAATTGTTACCTGTGCAGGTTCCAAAAGTCTTATACAATCTTCCATAATATCAATATTTAGCTTTTGTTTCTCTGAAAATTCTTCAATCATTAAATTTTCAACGTAATTCACCAGCCTTGCTAAACAAAGTCTGTCTGCGAGTTCTAAAACTTGCATTCCTACATCTGTAGAGACAGGAATTGATATGGAATCGGTATACAAATATTCCAGGAGACACATAAATGCCTCTGTCTTCGTTCCAGGAAGGGAGACCTAACAAAGTCAAACCAGAACATCGTTATACCCTACTGCAATCCATCATTTTGAAATATTTATGAAATATGTCAAAATTACCGAGTGACTTCGTCGTTCCCTGAAGTCACGGGAAAACATGGCTTTCATGACTTCACTTCGGGCCATTAGTAAAGCTCTGTGAGCAGAAACCATGCCATCGTCGAGGTGAAATACAACATCAGTTGCATAATCTGACAAGCATTTGTTCCACATGGCGATTTTCAGCGTCTTGAGAATTTTAGCAAATGGTTAATGAAAGATCTAACGAGTAAGATAAATTGACACGCAAAGCTAAGTGTACCTGGCGATAAGACTTCTTTAATTCTGTCACCATTCTTGCATCACGCTGGGGCCAAGTCTCCAAAAACTGCGTTATTTGTGGAATTCGAAATAGCTGGGAAGCCACCTTCATGTCCTGTAATTGTATTTACACACAGTTACAAACTCCTCCTAAAATTCACCTGCTTTCTGCAAATTACCTCCAATGAACAGCTTATGCTCGGAAGTAGTTCTCCAGTGTAAATAAAATACAAATGAGTGCGTATCGCTTCGTACGAAATGTTATCACAAAGTTTCACCACCACTTGGACTTTCTCCAGATCGCCAAATGTACTTCTCTGACTGATACTCTCAATAAAAAGTGATAAATCAATTTCTGGTGTTTCCAATTCTTGTCTCCATTCCAATTCAGAAGACGAGCAGAAAACTGCGTTGACATATCCTTCAGGATTACTCGGTACTTTGTCATGTCTGTCCGCTAACAAACATTCAGTCTCATCCGTTGTGCTTTCACTTGTCTAAAAAATCATCGAAGTATTGTTAGAAATTCAACAATATTCCTAAGGCGAGACTTTACCGTGCTACTTTCACTATTACGTCGGGAAGTACGGTGACTGCTTTCAAAGGCTACTGATGAAGATAAAGTAGAGGAACCAGCTCCAATCACAAATCTATGAGCTGTGATTTCAGTCTCTCCTACAACAATACCGTATCTTAATACTCTTCATACAATAAATACCTCTAAAAGTAATACGACTTAAAAGCTTACCTATAACAAAAACTAAATCGGGGTAGTTTTTATCACGATACATATCTTTTATATCAGATCCATAAGTTCCAGGGTAAACTTCAATACCACTGAGTTCTTTTTTTGGTGGGCAGTAAGGAGCCTACACATTCAAACATGATCAGTAATAATCCAATCAGACGCTTGGGAATTATCAGATTAACCTGTAGTAGTGGTTGCTGAACGTGTTTCAAATTAGTCACCCAGATTCTCTGATTCCTTCTTGCTATTAGAGCACATCTAGGGATTAACACGGGTCATATCAAATTATTATCATACAAATACTATAGAGTATGACAATCGAAATTAAATTATTTAGCATTATAAACCTGTACCGAATGGCGTTCTCGAACACTTGATTAACCCCATAATACGTAAAAACTGATGTTTCAAAGTAAGGTACGCCAAGCTCCTTAGCAAGAGTTCTGGCTTGTTCTGGCATAACGAGATCACATTCTCTTGTTGGACGCAAAAATGGGCTGCGATCTCTGCAGTACGACAAGTAAGTAGGGTCCCTGCAGAGAAACCTCAAGTCGTTTTTACATCCGACCAACCTGCAAAATGAATCCGTTTGTGCAGTAAAACCACAATTCACATGTTAAACAGTTTATCGATATGAGAACTAACACGACAGGTGTATCTGGACAGAATCTTCTTATTTCCGGAAACCACACATTCTTACAATGCAGCAACGAGTTCCGATTTCCAATGGAAAAGCACAGGAGAATTACATCAGATCTTCCATAAGCAAACCGTCTATCTTTCTCATGATCACCTGCACGTGACATACAACATTTCAAGTCAAGACACATGCACTAAATTATGTATATAACTTAATCCACTTTATATCTGATGTACCAAAAGTATCCCAAAGTCTCAGTGAAACCTTAAAATAAGCAAACGAAGCAAATCATAAAAGAACCGTTTGTCTCACAATTACATCCAATAATGTTTTATGTACCTGTACTCCGTCAACGGTAGTCATAGATCTCTCGAGGACTTCTTTGTACATTCTATATTGGTCGATGGCCCACACAGTAGGAACCTAATAAGTATATTATAGCACCCAAACCGTCGTTTAATAAATTACTTAAGCATCACATATTAAGTCAAAGAAAGAACTCTATGTATCATCTTACATGTTGACGAAAAAGTTGTCTGAGAGAAACGGTAGCGTTCAAAGCTCTAGCACACACCAATCTCGTCTTCCCTGTTGCAGTGTCTCCAACAAGAACACATTTCACTAATTCCTGGCCAATTATTTCGTATTCCATTTCAGCCCCTGTAACAACACAAATTATTTTGATTACTTTTAAAGCTAGATATCTTTAATTAGACCTTGAATGTTTTACAGTCGAGTTCAAGTTTAAAAGATTGAATGAATTCTCATGAGTTTAAGAAGAAACCTTGGCGTATATGCAACTAGAGTGATGCTTCAGATGAAACTCTTGCGCGGTTCTATTTCATACAAATGGTGATGGTTTCATGAAATCAATCTTCCGTGTCTTATTTAACTTCATTAATTATTATTTCCTGCACTTGACATGTAGTGTACTTTAGTTAAATGTGTATGTAATTATTCGAATAATCAATACAACAAATTAACCTTAATTACATATCTATCAAAGTTTTCCAGTGTGGGCTGAGCACAATTAATACACAAATGCACACACGCTTATTGCTTTGGCTTTAGCTGAACTAGTTAGCATGAGGCCAGTGAAACGATCTTGCACTTTTACCATTTAGATTTTCAGAAAGACTATTCATCATGAATTATTACGTGATCCTATTCACGTGGTTGTGTGTGTGTTTAGATTGGCTTGCATAAAAGATACGTAGAAGTGAATGACTTCCAGAGTCCCCTGAGTAAACATATTACAGGATGAACAGCAAAAGACCAGCTATGAAAGGAGTGTATTAATTTAGCCGTATCAATAACGAGGTAAACATACACTCAGCTCAGCAACCCCTCTTCGCACCTGATGTCTAATAGGTTTGTTGTTTATCCACCTCAAACTGATGCCCATCAATATTATCACATCTATTAATACACCTCGCAGTTAAGTCCTCAGCACAATCTGCGATACATTTCCCCACGACGTACCAATAAACTTTAATAGTAAATACGCGCAGCAGGGTTTCCATGAATTTTGATTATTAGTCTCTTTTAACCCCCATTACACATTAAAAGTGGATAAATGTGTTTTCTAAGTGTGCTGGAGATTTATTTGTAGCTTTAATCCCAAAGTATATTTTCATAGGTTTAGCTTGTCCAAAACAAAGCAAAAGGTTGTTCCGCTGATTCGTTAGCTTTTAACTGTTAAGCTTTGGGGTGGTATTTGTTGTTTACTTTAAGTGCATAATATAGGGATTAAAAAGTTTGTTATTCGATGTAACAGCCATCGTATTTGTATATCATTTTTTGGTTGGAGTCAGGTGAGAGATAAGTGAATTGATTTAGGATCCATTGCAACATGGCTTTTTTTAAACGAAACCCATGAGACAATAATGCGTGGAAACTTGTGTATCACAGCATCAGGTGAATTATGGAGGAAAAATATGTTTGTTTGTTTCTTGTTCTTAAACTTACCATTTTTTTGTACGGATGAACAAAGTCCGGTGATGATAATATTTGTAAAAAATAAAACACAAAATTATAACATAACAGAGGGATATGAGGCAAAAATTGTTTGTATATGATTCTTATTAAGCTACAAATAAAGCAAGATTTCACATAAAGCGTTTTGAGAGTTTGATTCTGAATTATGTCTTATTAATTATTTCTTAACAAGCTTTTAAACTTTCATGCAAATCTCTCAAACAAAACACATCAATTATATGTTAAAACATGTTTTCATGGAGTTATTAGCGAATAGCGAGTAAATTGAATAATTTGAATTAGATTGAATTAGGATTTTTTGCACATCTGTATTTCAATAATACTACTACATAAAAACTGAAGTAGGAAAATAAATTCTGATTTCCATGCGTATGAAGAAGCTTTACAAACACAAACAGAACATTTCACACTGATGGGAAAAGACCATACAAAACTTATCGCACTTGTTTCTTCTTAAATCTCATTGTACTTGACGAAAATTTACACCCGATTATTCAGGTGTTGACGAACTTTAAGCTTGGAATTTAATTTGATTGTGATTTCCATCCTTTCCAGTTGGAAACTACGAAGCACAAAAGGTTTCTATGAATATGCACAAACCACGCGCAGAGGTTGAAGAAATGCGTTTCATGGAAATTAACAACACACACACACACGTTGATTAATACTGAAATACTGAAAATGTAAAAGTGTGAGACACATGGATTTTCAAAATGTCAATTGAGTGTGTACTAAAGTGTGATTCATGCGGAGACAGAAGTAGAGAACCAAGTTGTGAAGTGTGACAAAGGAGGATTACCACAATCACTGCGGAATGAATGAATGAGAGACTTGTTGATGCGAGTTTCATGTATTTAAAATTAACTATGCATGGACATGTGTCACATTGAGACGTTATAACAACTCCCTTCAAACTCTGCGTGTGTATTAATTAGCACTTTAAACCAGTCAACACTAAAAGTGACTATATTTACTGAAGATGCAACGACGCACGTCTCTTTTAAGGAAAACAGATCATTCGTACGATGATTCTGTCTGTGTGTAATGTGTACAATTATCTGCAATCATCTACACACAACTCACATTAATGAGGAAGGCACAAATGTGTAATGACTTGTTGTATGTATGAGGGAATAATATTATATATAATAATATATATATATACGTTGACTTGGTAAGATTTTAACTCTGGGAAGGTAGGGAACAGAAAAAGACGAGACTTTTTAAAACCCAATCTTGTGTGAGCTTAAAAATTGCCTGCTTATATGAATGTGAGAGAAATCATCTGCAACAAGATCGTATAAAACCTTATGAATATCTGAGGGAGCAGATTATTGTGTGTGGTTGTGGCTGCTTCAAAGGCTGTAGAGAGATACACAAGACGTATACATAAATATACAAGATCAGCGATATGCGTGGAAAGATTTCATTTGTTTACAAACTTCATCTATTTCTCCACAAGAAGTGCATGTAAAAGTAAAACAGGAAAACTTGTTCAGTTGTACGGGTATCCTTGAACCACTTTATTGTGTGTTGGTGGGCATTCATTCGCAATAAATACATTTTTTCTTAGATTTTGGATAAACCACATTGTGCTTCCACGATGGAATTACAAAATATGTATACAGATATTTAAGTTGGGTACAATGTATGTCACTCCGAATTGAATAGCTTTTCTTTCGCCAAGTTGGAAGTATACAACCAAGTGACAGGAAGTGATGACCTGAGACTTTTCCTGAGGCCAACGTTAATAATATCCATTTCTGTGGACACACTTCAAAGGCTGAGACTTTTATATACATTCATCAGTTCTCTATGAACTTCGTTCTTTTATGAGACTATTATGTAACAATGTTGCGGTATGAATTTGCTTGCTCACATATATTCTCTTGTCTCCTTTTGTGGTTTCTATTTAGTTTTTTAAAAAGAGATAGAGGTAAAGTCTCATTACACGTCTATAGTCTATGGGCACGGAACGCAACGCGTTTATTCTATGTAATAAAAATGTCTGTCTTGTGATAAGCACAATTCTTGTATTTATTAAGTTACACAACAGCGTTTACACATAGATTAATTGGTACTTTGATAATATGAATAATTCCTACTTGTCTTGGATGCATGTGTGAGTATGTTTAATCTTAATATTCTTGGTCATTAGTTTGCAATGGCCTTTTGCTCTTAAGTTGATCCAAGTCATTCATAATAAATATAATATGTAGAAGGACATAATATTTTGGGATGACTACTAAAAATATGTGTTCAGATTTGTTAAGTCAGAAGAGTTCTTCCTGTTTTGAACTAAAAATAACTTATCTAGAGTTTCTGTATTACAGAAATACACGTGCAGCTCTGGACTAGGTATGGTGTACGACGCTAATAAAAGTTTTGTTGATTGTCAGAGACGACGATGGTTGATAATAGAATCATCAAGTAGGTTAATTAACAGTTAATATGGTAAGACTAAATATTGAAGTTATTTTAAAAGGTCTGTGTTGAATTTTGGATCTAAACAGTTGACTGTATAATGATGATATGACTGATTGCTGCTGTACACAAATATTTGACAACTCATTGGGTCATCTTCATTCCAACTTCACGTCTCATGTCACACGATTTTAATGCCCACGCTGTCAACTCTCCATCTCTACTATTTTCGTAATACTCCGTGTACTGTGTACCAAACATATCGCAAGATTGTAAATGCTATCCAATCATTAGTCATTATCACAAATACTCTACTGCTCATCTAAAAATACGGAGGATCATGCATGTTTAAGCTCGTACAAATCGACCAAAACTGGATAGGACCGGATGGAAGTTTATATCTGGGCAGTAGTTTGGTTACCACCTCAAACTACTGATTAATTTTACTTATTTTGTGTATGTAAAATGTAGGTTTGTTTGCTGAGTCTACCAAGTCTGCTCATCTTTAATGCATTAAAATTTTTAATGACATGTTTAATGCATTTCAACGTAGACAGTTGTGAGAGTGACGCAATGCTCATAAAATAGCATTTCGATTTACTGGTAGTTTGTGCAGTGGGTAGGTTTATAGAAATTATTTTCTGCATGTGGCTGTATCTTTTATTTTACGGTAACACACGTAAAGTGGTTATGAAACAACCAAAGCTTAAATAATTCCAATAAGTCCCAACAACTCTAGAAATATCCAGGAGCAGAAAGAAATGTACATTAAGGTTTTTGACTCGCTGTAGTACGTGTTTGCAATTAAGTAGCCAATTAGTTAAGTGACTTACCTTTAATTCTGAAGGCGGAAAAGAAGGAGGCGGTCAGTTGAAAGCACTTTTCGAGATGACAAAATTTGATACAAAAATAGCAGAATCGATTTCGGGAATGAACTGAATGAAAGTGGCATTTAAAGTTTACTGGTTAAGTTTTTGTCATAATACTGTATGGATGTTGCTCATCGTTGGGCGGAATGTTGGATGAGTTTCTTTCAAATACAAGCACAAATGTTAAACTTGTTCATTGTTCTCCACAAAGAGAATGGTTATTCGCCAATGAGTTAAAAGCGATTCACCACAGAGAACCACTTTAGACTTTTAGAGTGAAAAGTCTAGATGATCCTGTAGAATTCCCCACAGACAAGGAGAAGACAAATGGTAAATAAATATTCAACGAAGAGTAAAAATACGGAGAGTCAATTAAAGATAAATGACAACGGGGAAAGCTGGGAGAATGCAGCTCTCTGAAAGTACGAAAGGCTTTCAGATTGGCGTGTGTGTGTCCTTCCTTCCGTTTCATCAGACGAGGACTAGTACGACTATTAGAGTGTCACACTGACTTGACTGTATGAGCAGCACACACACTTGGCCGGTTCTTCATCCTTCGTAGAAATCAATAGTTTCTTTCGTAGCTTTCACCACCACTCACGACTTGAACGTAGGACAAAGTGTTTCTCAAATTGCAACTTGATCACACACATCCCTCTTTCTCGGATTATTAGGAGGAAACAACATATTTATGTATAATTGAGTCATTGGCTCACTCCTCATTAAATATGAAACGGTTCTTTGCAATATATATAGAAACTTGTATGAGATGAACCCACCAATTCAGAGTATTAATGGACAGAAGAATGTAATTCCTATAATGACCACATCATTTTCCAACTTCGGTGTGTAATTTGGGCAGTAATACAATTGTATGTTCCCAGGTCCCAGAGGTATAAATGTTTAATAAGAAGTGTTTCTCGGAGTAGGGAGATGATTGAGAAAATGCATTTGTGTGAATAAAGGACGTGGGAGTGACGATGGTGTATGAGAGAAAGAGATAGTCCAAAAGAAATGATTTAGGTGAAAACGTGAAGAAGGGAAAGGAGACAGGAGAAAGTAGTTTGTGAAGACTGACCTCCTCTTATTGAGCAGCGTCGGAGTCACAAGATTCCCTGTGCCCGATATGAATGACTCGTGTGAGTGTTGGTGTGCGGATGTGGGTGCAGTAAATAGGCACTACACTATGGGTAATCATCATGAAGATGAACGTGTTGGGAATTCGCAACTGTGGACTGCGAGCAAATGCTACAGCATCGGAGTAGAGTTGTATGAAAAGCTTGGAGAAGTGAAGGTGAAATGTACCCATGGAAAGAAAGTGCATCTATGCCAAATATTGTTATGCAGAGTGGAGCAGTGGAGACTATAGTGGAGTTCTAGCGCAGAAACAGGTCGTTAGCCATGCTCATGACCATGATTTTTGGATGTGTACTCTGATGCACAGAGTCAAGGCTGCTTTTGTAAGCAGGAAATGTATATTAAGAATATGCCACTAGCAGTGACGATACTAATAAGATTTCGTTAGGTTGGATATCAAAAAAGTACAGTAGAAACGAATGAAACAATTAAATATGTCTACATGAGTTTTGTAAATGCATTCGTTCGTTTTGGTTGCTCATAACAGGCGTATAGGATAAAAGTAGGATTACAAGTTAAGGCACATGATCGAGTACATACAATACGGACGCATAAATACGCATTGAAGCTTTCGTTTATTTGTCAGAAAATTATTTCCCCTGAAAATGTCTTAATAATGTTGAGTGACAATTTATCAACAATAGGTTCGGCTACTCATAAAAAATTATTACAGGTATGTAGGCATACAGTCATGGTATATTAACGCGAGTAAAAATTACAGTGGACGGTTTTCGGTATACAATCTCTATGTAACTAACCTTCCAGTTGTTAGTGTGAAGAGTGTTTTATCGATTCAAATATTTATTAAAATACCTTATAATGACGCTTCAAATTAATCTCTATTGATACTTATTTCGTTATCGTAGTCGTCGTAACATATGTTTAAAAACTGTTGCGATACATTTTTATGATGCGATGTAGGCAACTTCTTGTTTCAGCCACCTTAAGAGACAATTACAAGTTCGTTAAAGGTTCTTTCTAGTTAAGACTTAAACATTTAAGAAATTCTGCCGTTGAGTTTGGACGTACTTTTCACCCATGCCACCTAGTCACCTTTCTCCTGAAGAAGTGATACATTTAAAGTGATTGGAAACATTTACTTGTAGTAAACGAATCGACTTTGACGAAATGACTAGTTGGTATACTTTTACTTTGGGTGATGAGGTTTCAATTCTCGTACAGTAAAAGTAGGTGCAGTCAGAAGTAAAAGAAAAATTAAGTATATCCGGGGGAGGGCCCAAGAATTTACATACACCCATTTCTTCGAGGAAACAGTCAAGGTGAAGATCATAAACTACACGGAATAGAATGAGGACATTTTAATTACAACTAACAAAGTACACATACTATGGTACTCCAACATCACATAGGAGATCTACGAAATGACTTGCTATTCACGTAACAGAAAATAACAGCGGACAGAGGACGGACGTAATTATCTGCTTCTGACAAATCTTACATCAAAGAAACATGTGGGACTTAATCATTACAGTTGTTTAACTTTTACATTTAGTTTGTATTTGTGACGTATCGACATGAATAAACGTTAGTAGTAATCTTACTCTAAACAAATGTAGTGACCGCATATTGCAAAACATAAATTATCAGTCGTTCGGTACAGACTATTTTAACATGGAGATGTAGTACTACATTTAATTGTAACTGTGTGGAGGAGTACTTAAGGAAAGTGTATCACATAGACGTAAGTCTACCCTAACACTAGAAATTGTGTATCTGTATATAGCATTTTTTAGTTACAATGTAAGAGGAGGTGAAGTATAAGGCACTTGACCGGACGAATTCTGTATATTGTTTATTGTAGAAGACCGGAGACAGAAGAGTGGAGTTAATCCTGCCTCCGAGAGACTTTCTTGGTGCGAGTAACAGATCCAGCACTAGCGTTGCTAAGAGTGCTAACCTGTGAGATCAAAAATAAAATATTTGGTGATATATTCTGATTAAAATAACTCACATTTAGCATTTATAGTTATTTGTTACTGTTTTATCATATTACACAAAAACAGCATGACTTCAATTCAACAATTTAACAGTAATTAGTTTAGAGGGCCCTTGCGCTTGAATAACGAAGGTACGGATTTCCTTAGTATGTTTACTGTGTATGAAAATAACCAAGGAAAGTTATTCAAATAATGTATTACGTTATTTACAACACTTACTAATAAACAAAATTGAAAATTAACAGTCGCACAACACCCTGCATGCATATCAAAACGCCAGTCTTTGAAAATCGGAAGACAAAATATCAGTTACATTTTACATCAACGATTTTAAGTCGACCCTTCCTTCCCGACGTTAAGGCTAGCGGTACTGGAATCTTTGCTTCCAGTACGCTTCTGTTTGGCAGCGCTATTGCCGGAAGACTTTGGGGCAAACGGACTAAATACGCGTCGAAACGAAGATGATGACAACACAGGGACTTTTGTTACTTTCAAGTCACTATTACTCAAGCTCTTTTTCACTTTAATTCTAGGTGACTGGGGACGACTAGAAGACGGTTTAGAAATTGCTGACAAAGAGTTTCGCTTTTGCGTTTCTTCTCCAAGATTAACTTCCGACATTTCATCTTTAACACGTAGTTTCACTGCACTAGGGTCAAACTCTTGCAAAACAGTCTTTGATACCATTTTTACGTAGGGTTTTATATTACTTTTATCGTCAGTGTTGTTTGTGGGTTGACTAAGCTCTGGTTGATTTACATCACATTCAAAAAAAGTTTCACTGTCAGGGTCACTACATTCTTCGTTAGGATTAGGAATCATATTTGATGTTTTCTGTGTGTCAACCTCAGTCGAACAATCTTTATCAACCCAGCGAACTGTTGATGCTCCAAGCATCAAGTCTGGTCTAATGTTACGTGGAAGTTGCATTTGAGAAAAGTCTTGGCAAGGGAATGAAGAATTAGACGATGTTGAAAGGAAAGCTGGATGCATATTTGGAGGGTACCACCCGAAAACTAAGGGCATGTTCATGTCTTGGGCAACCGTTGAGAAGTTTTCGAACTTTCATACAAAATCGAAACGTATATAAAATTACATCACTAGTTATGAATATGCCTACGCATGTATGAGCACTTTTTAGCGCTGATTATACTTATGCATATATATAAAACAGCTTCTCTCAATGCATTACGAATATTTACATTATTGATCTGCAGTGTCAATTAATGGTACCTCTTTTTTTCGTCGAGAGCTCCGTCTAATTCCTTCTTGTTGAGATTCAGAGACATCAGAGAGAAGTTCATTGAAAGACATAGATGTGGTAGATTTGTGAGGGACTGATGACGATCGACTTTCGTTGGCAGTGTCGGAATCAAAGTCTGGAGCAATGAACCGCCTAAAATTATCAATAAGATGCACACAAGTTAGTCCTTCGGCCCACTCACTTAATCCTAAGCCTTAAACGCTAACCTGTCCAATGCAGTAGTAGCCATGATGGACGGTCCTACAACATCATCGATCTCAGATTCTACATAAAGGATTATCATATTTTATTCCACATCTTTAACCTTAACCTATGCATGTTCATGTTACTTACGAAAACTACTATCGACGTCTTGAAAACGATTGTTTCGGTTCACGTCAGCCATGGTGGATCTTATGTTTTCGTAACTGTATGACCGGTTAGCCTTGTTCATCATTCGGAACTCTCCAGCCCCAGCCTTGCACAAAAAAAATTTCAAATATTAAGAAATGAGTCGTTATACAGTTTCTATGAAGTTCTATACTACATAGAATCTGCATTATTTTTATAACACAAAGCATGAAGAATAGTCTCGTTTAAAAAAGTAGATAATCGTCAATTTGAACAACGGTATCCATAAATAATTATGCGAATGAGTTAGTTAAAGCAAAGAAAGCAGGAGAATGACAGTTGTCTGGTGTTAGTGTATGAAGTCAGGAAGTAAACAGTAACCACAGCAGGCGTCCATAAATCACACGGGTAGCTCATATTAGGCAATGCTAAAAGTTCCAAGTCCAATTCTTCTCCTTCATCCCCCGGCTTTATCTTTGTAGACATGTCGGCAAACCATCAATTATTTGTTAAAAAACTCGTGCAACCTGAGTATTAGAAATGATTAAATCTTACCCGCAACATGGTGGTCATCACAAACGCCGAGACGTAAGAGAAAGTTCTGGCGCCCCACTCAACTATGAAGTTGCTTGTCCGAATTTTGAATTCAGCAATGTAAGCGTCAATCTCCTTAAAGATGAAATAAAGAAATAAAATTGTTAAATTTCTTATCTCTTCCACGGAACAAAGGGTGAAATGTGTGTAACATACGTGCTCGTGGTTTGACAAAGAGGGATGAATTACACGCCGGTACAGAATACTGCCACCTCTTGTAGTAGGTGACAGCATCCAGATCATAAACAGAATTTTGAGCTCGTAGTAAAACGGGAACCTATGAAACAAACAAAAACTTAAATTCGGGATGTCGTTGCATGTTTTTGTTATCACTAAATTTGGCATCTTACCAACACCCGACAAACGTATCCGCAAACACCTCAAAGAAGCTGAATATGGAGAACACTATCCAGTACATCATCCAATGTACGTATTCCTTTACATCCTTAGTCTTCACGGCTTTGTAGGAACAGTACGCAGGGTAAAGAAGCCCGTACACCATGCTGCAAACACAACAAAGTGTAAATAAGTGAAGGATCCCGGTCATTTTGTTCAGTAGTTTAAAGAATTAAATAAGCATTGTTTGGTCATAAAACCCTGATTATAATATGCACTTCTGAATTTGTGTTTGAAGATGAACTGTTTTTTGCTTGTATTTTTTTCACCTGCACTGAGGCACTGTGCGTGCACCGATGCTCACACCATGACCAAACGTAAACATTACGGAAAGATCAGAAGATAGTATCATCAAATTCATCACTCACAACGTACAATCCAAGTTACATAATCGTGACTCTTGCACAAAGATAGCAAAATGATACTTTTACAGTAATAACTAACACCATGATAATGACTTAACAAGGTCAACTCAATTCGTGTATACCAAAGTTTTTAAACATACACGAAAAGAAAAGACGTCTAAACATGGGTCAAAAACACGTCAGTTATTAGATTACAGTTAATCCTATATCTGAAGTCTAAAGTGAAGATTTTCTTATAATTGCTGCCCACGCAACGAAACAGAACAGTAAGAGACCATAATCAGAAACTAGACTGAGAGCAAATAAAATCTTCAAAGTCATCCTTTAAACATCAACTTAGATCGAGTAAGGAACTGCAAATTACAAATTACTAGCAATGCAATAAGATTTTAGGCTGAATTGAAAGTCAATGTCAAGAAAGTATTGTCTAATTGTGGTTACACGTACATTGCTTGTACGTTCAGTAATGAGGTTTTACGGTGTCTTGAGACGTTTGAAACGCCTTTACAGGTAGCAAGCCTTCTTCACTCTATCTCTGTGCATTATATATACGCATGTGGCAATGGCTATACACTCTACAAGACAACACTGGCCATCTCAAAAATCTCAACTGACAACTACACAACTACTACTACTACAGATCGTCCGGGCCTCCACACAAGTCTGTCTGCATTCTCTGCATGTACACAAGGATGATGAGATGATGCGAAGCCTGAGATTACATTGATGTCATTGTATAGAGCGCATTCGACCTTAAAACTAAAGACCTATCCGACCAAATTTGGACACCTGTTTTTATCATTCCCTTCAGAGATGAATTGATAAACCAAAGCGATTGAAGTTTTCAACCTTCATTTCTGCCTAGTCTTTTACACCCGTGAATGGACATTTGATCGGTATTTCCTGATGTTGCATAATCGCCCACCACCCAATATTATGACTGTTCTGTACATGCACATACGACCTACAAAAGGTCACATCTAATGCAATACATTGTATAGCATGTCAAATACCCATAAAACAAACTCCTGACCACCGTGAGAATCAACCGCTTCGGAAAACCTGCATTACTAACCTACCAATTCAATTTCGAGATACGAAACAATCAATGATGATAATAACGCGGCGACGGTGCCATATAACACCTTCGTACAAATAATTCCTTCTACCAATGCCACCGCACACATGAAAGCTCAATATTTCACGGCCACCAAACCCCGAAAACCAAAATGCACCTTGTCTAATATATCGATCACGCAAATCGGTGAAAACCAAATAAAATATTTCTACCTGTAAATAAAAGAGTCAATAAAACGACGAAGTGACTTACGTGAGCAGTTTTGATAAGACGTAAGCAATCATCTTGGCGATGTCGTAATGGGACAATCAAACACGAACGAAGGACCGACGAGGAGGAGTTTCGAAATATATGGAAACGTAAGAGAGATCACTTGAAGGTTCTTCCTCACCAGCAGACAACAGCACACTAGCCAACTTCTTCCGCACTTCTCACCAACTGCCACCAGCACACAAAGGAAGGCACTTGACCGGGAGAGAAGAGAACAAGAAAATCAGAGAAGAGTCGGTCAGGGAACTCTGCTGCAAATTCTCAGCTGTCCCGGACCCAACGCACACACACACCATGCCATGCACTGGGTTCACCGTCAGCCTGGTTTTGCAAGTGAAAATCACTTACAAAACTTAATTTCACTAATATCTGCCACAACTACTTTTTGAATATTTAAAACGATAAATGACATGCAAAATGGCCAGAGAACGGTTCACAATTTTTAATTTATAGGTGGCCCTGAACTTAAGTCAAATAAGCACGCCGCTCATGTACAACAACGTTAAAGACAGCGTTAAATGATAGAATAAAATGAGCGCAAATTTACCCAGAATAACTATCCAGGTAATTCTACTATAAACACAAAACTAGGATCACAAGAAAACTAAGGAGAGAGCACAGTGACCAAGTAACCAACAAACAACCACAATGAGGTGCGCAAGTGAAAACCGACCACACTCAACGGACACAAGATTATAGCATGAAAAAACTCACAAATAATGGATGCTTAAGGCTGTTCAGCGACAAAAAAACTAGTATTACAATATTTAATGGTGGTGGTGTTACCTTTTTCGGCGACCAAGAATGTTGAGGACGACGGAGGGATGGAGGAGAGCAGCAGCAGCGGAGAGAGAGTCCTTCTTCCTCGAGGAGTGAGAAGCGAGTGAACGAGCGTGAAAATCTCGGCCTCTCTCTTCGCCTTTGCTCTGGAGTGCCTCGCTCGTTCTTTCATCTTCATCTCTCTGCAAAACTCGCTGAAATTGTAAACTTTTTGGATCTGGTCCTATTTTTACGTATGCCTAAATGACTTCTCTACTTACACAACCACCACCACCAGCTTTGTCTCTTCTCGCAAATAATATTATTAGTGGATTTCAGATTCTACTAGATTCTAGAGTAGATCCTAGGATATTTATGCATTTATATGTATGTTATATGCATCCATTGTTTGTTCATCATCAAGGACAATTATGTGATGTATACAGAAATACAGAACAAGACAGTCTTTTAAAGAACTTGGAAGAAAAGGAACTGGGGATGAATAAGTTAACATTTTTTATTGTGAAGATAAAGAATTGTGCGTGATTAAATAAGGGAGATGATGGTAGTTTAATGACTGCTGAGGGAATTCATGTGATAGACAGGATGCGGATATATGGATGTTGGATTCGATTGTTGATGGTTGGTAGCTGGTAGCATGGTTGAATGAGCAATGAGGACTTTATTTACTTGAGGGATTCTTTATTCTTTGCAGTGGTGCTTGGATAATTAGGGTGGTGGTGTTATAGGAATAAATGCCAGAATAAATGAAGATGAATTGGTATTTTCAATAAGTTAACTAGGTTAAATGATAACGTCATGAATGCCACTTAAAACGGAGTTAAAAGAACAGTGTTTATGGATAAATTCGCACATGTGTGACGATGAGTGCTGAGCCTGCAGATCTTAAATTGTTTAGTATTCACCAGCTGAAGACATTCGCTGGAATTCATGCGGGATCTCTGGTATCATTCTTGTTTTATGTGAGTGCGAGCGAGACAAGTTACACAACACAACAAAAAATCAGGAAGTCAGTGCATGCTTAAATGCTCAAAGAAAACACACGTGTGAGAAAGCATAGAGATGTTGCATGTGTGTGTCCGAGAATCCGAATGGCAGTGTTTGACTTTGTAATGTAAAGCAACGCTACAACCATCACATCACATAATAACTTACAACGTGAAGGGTGAAAAATTCTGACTCTATGAGATGTGTCGACATTACAAGAGAAGATCAGCTGTGTGTGTGTTTTTTGCTCAAAATGAAACTAATTATGGAACGCAGGGGCGATGAGACGCATCAATACACAAGCTCCCATCCCATCCCAACCAAAATCATCCATTCACATCTGGACGAACTATTAGTCTAATTGCGAGTTTAATAAAATGTCATATGCCATAAAATAGATTATTTCCTTTCAGCCATTTGTACTAGTATGATATGACTCAGCAAAAAGTGTGGACAGTGGTCAGTGGACAGTGCATAGTGTATCATGATGAGAGTGAGCGAAGCAACTTGCACTTGTTCGGTGGAAGGACAGGAAGTGCCATCTTCGTGCAATGTTGGGTATGCAATTGCCTGAAGGGTTTTTCGTATGCGTAGGCGGCCTCAATGTGGGCCAATGAGGTGAGTGGCGGGCCTGACGGGTAGCAAGTGTCTCGCTCCACAACAACACGAGCAGTCGGCGAGAAGAAAAAACCCTCCTCGTTGGTGAGCCTTCATCAGTTGCTGCTGATTGCGGAGGTGGATGCTGAAGGAGACTCGTGGCCTTTACTGCAGTCACTGCAAGTTTTCCTCCCTGACCTTGGCAAGGTGGACTTTTCCCAGGTCTCTATGCACTTAATTAACACCACATAGTGATGGCCATTTGTTTACCTATTTGCGCTCTCTTCAGGCGATTTTGATTGAGTGAGGAGGTCGGAGGTGTACAAATATTCGGTTAATTATGGATATTTCAAATATCTCGGTGAATGGGGATGTTGGGGTTATCATGGAGGCGGATAACACCACTCCGTGTGTCCTTTGCAAGGTGTGTATTTTTATCATTTTTGTAGATTAATTTTATGAAAGTTTGAAAATTTATGCTGTTTTTGATTTTGTGCCAGTCCCCAGAAGTTGATGACGTTAATCTTGGCCCGATATACACATATGAAGATGTCGTGTGTCACTACTACTGCTTGGTGTGTGAATGTTTGTATTACATAAGATCTTAAAATATTTGTGTGTGTGCAACACTGTGAATATAATTTATTTAGTAATATTAATGGTGATTTGTTGTTTGCTTAGCTATTCTCGGCTGCTTTGAGCCAGACCGGGTCTGATGATCAAGGAATCCTGGGATTTATGCCTCCTGAGATCTGGAAGGAAGTCAGACGTGCTAGTCGCTTGGTAATTTTTGATACAGAATTTTTTTTACCTATGAACTGGTTGGTTTGGCTTTAAACTGTTTTATTTGCTTATTCAGAAATGTGCTATATGTCGCAAAAATGGAGCATCCATTGGTTGCTGCAAGACAAATTGCCACCGCGCTTTCCATTTCCCTTGTGGACTTAAAAACGGGAGCAACTATCAGTTCATAAAAGACTATCAGTAAGTGAGAATATTCAAACATGAGTGTTAAAATAAAACAATAACTTAATACGTTCAAAACTGTTGTAGAGTATTTTGCAAGAACCACGCCGACATTCCAGAAGTTAGTCAAGAAGTCAAGTATATGGACAGCTCTTGTTTGATTTGCTTGAGCCCCGTGTCAAAATCGGATGATCCCATCATGGCCAGTTGCTGCAAACCCAGTGTTTATCATAAGACCTGCCTGAGGGTATGTCGTAAAGAATGACTCGCCTTATCTGTCTGAAGTGAAATTTGAAATTTTATACTGCATTTGTTAATTTAGCAAATGGCTCTCAATGCTGGATACTTTTTTAAATGTCCTCTGTGCAATGCTGGTCAAGAATTTGTTGAGGCCATGAGAGAACAAGGAGTTTTTGTCCCCGAACAGTAAGTTTCAAATGTGCTTTGTTTTACAAATAAAGAAGCATTCTCATGGTGACATTTGTTGTAAATCTTAAGGGATGCATCATGGGAAAGAGAACCTAATGCTTTTCAAGAGCTGTATGAACAGTACCAAAGATGTGATGCTAAAGTTTGTGAGTGTTCAAAGGGACGTGGGTATGCAGCTTCCAAAGGGTACATTAAATTCTGAACATTAAATTCATTATACTTTATTATGGAGTACTTTTAAATTACTATTCGATCACATTTGCGTAGGGGCTTCCTTCTTGCTCGTTGTCGCCTTTGTGGTGCTAAAGGCACTCATCGACAGTGC